>BGPT01002411.1:55074-83953 GCA_003297045.1 Symbiodinium sp. clade C Y103 | reverse complement strand
AAGTGATGATTTGATCAAAGGCCTCGAACGTGCATGGGTGCGACATTTTGGACTTCCTCAATGCCTTTGCTCTGATGAAGGACGTGGTTGGGTTGGTGAAGAGTTCAATGCTTGGACGACCCAGCACTCCCTGGAACACATTGTCGCACCGGCTGAGTCTCATCGACTTTCTTTGGTCGAACGCCGGCACATGACTTTGAGACGCGCCATTGAGATCTTCATGGATGACATGAAAGTGTCTGGCCCTTCTGGCATCAAGCAAGCTTTGACGTACGTGGTGCCTCAGCTCAACGACACGATCTCTGTGGCCGGCTACAGTCCTTCGCAATGGCTTTTGGGCAAGATGCCTCGACTTCCAGGAGGACTGGCTCATGATCAACTCAGCCCTGCACACCTTGGCGACCATGATCAATTTGAACAACTTCTACGGCAACGAGCTGCGGCCAAGAAAGCCCTGNAGGACTGGCTCATGATCAACTCAGCCCTGCACACCTTGGCGACCATGATCAATTTGAACAACTTCTACGGCAACGAGCTGCGGCCAAGAAAGCCCTGATCTCTGCAGACCTTGACGCCAAACTTCGGCGAGCATTGCTGCGGCAATATCAAGGTTCAGATCTTCCACTTCAAGTTGGACAGAAGTGCTTCTTTTGGCGCNTCTGCAGACCTTGACGCCAAACTTCGGCGAGCATTGCTGCGGCAATATCAAGGTTCAGATCTTCCACTTCAAGTTGGACAGAAGTGCTTCTTTTGGCGCGATCAGCGTCAAGACCGCCTTGTGAAGATTCGGTGGATTGGCCCTGCACGCATCGTCATGGTGGAGTACTCCAAGGATGAGAAACCGGAGCTCTACTGGCTGGCCTACAAGACGCAGCTCATCAGGTGCTCACCACACCATGTTCGAGCTGACTTCACTGCCGCTGACACCCAATTGGCAGATGCCCAAGCAGCACGGCGTGAAGTGGCCGCTTTGCGATCTCGAGGTGTGNAGCTGACTTCACTGCCGCTGACACCCAATTGGCAGATGCCCAAGCAGCACGGCGTGAAGTGGCCGCTTTGCGATCTCGAGGTGTGACCAGGTTCTTGGACTTGAACAAGGTCAACAAGAGACATCATCCTGACGACTTCAATGAAGATGAGATCGCAGATGGCTCTGAAGCCGAAGATGACGATGGCGCTGATGACCAACCTCCACCAAGGCGGCAACGCACCACCTACGACCTGGCTCCACGCCAGAGCCATGAACTCTCCTTGGAAGAGATCGAACAGCAGATGGATCAAGCAGATGAACTCAGCATGGCACCGACCTCACCTGCCGACACACCTGCAGAAGAGCCTGAGTTCCCTGGACAAGCACGACCACATGTCCTACCTGCACCAGCTGTTCCAGCTCTTCCACATCCAGCTCAAGTATCTGCACCAGTTCAAGTTCCACCTGATGCTCAATCAGTGATCACGGTGGATGAACCCAATCAAGAACCAGCTTCATTGGCTACTGCACCTGCCACACCAGCTGACCATGCAGCACCTCCTTCGACATCGACACCGGCAGATCCTTTCAATGTGACTTCAACGTCACTGAACCTCTATGAGCCTGCCGCGGCAGAGGACTTCCGCCAAAGGCGTCTCCGAATGGATCGACATGAGACTATGCAGTTCATGCCCTTTGGCCCCATGCGACAACATGCAAGTCGACCAGCTCCATATCAAGAGCAGCCACCTTCTCCAGAGCCACCTCCAGGTCAACGTGACCCTGCTGCCGAACTGTTTGGCCAAGCCTTCACAGTGACTGATCTTGGTGGTGATGATCTTCCAACTGGTTGGAGCGTCGATGAACATGGCTACTTCCAGCTCAACATGGACAACTACCATGACTACTGGGAGGTCCGAGCAGGATGCCTGATTCGACATCACCTTCGACCTCGTCATCGACGACATGACATCACCAAGGAGAAGGATTGTCCATTCTCGCTCAAGCAGCTTGACCCTGTGAGGGTGACTATGATGAAGCTGCCCAACGGCAATGTCCATGTGGTGACCGACCGCTATGACACCTTTGCAGCTCCTGACAAGTCCTCTTGGACTGGCCTAACAGTTTATCAACTGAGTGGCCCTGTGAGAAAGGAGTACGGCATGGTTGCCCATTCCTCAGCCAAGCAGACAGCCCGGCAGTTCAAGCACTCCACCGTCAAGGCCAAGAAGAAGGCCCCTGCAGAGCTGAACGAAAGGTCTTTGACCATGGCTGAGAGGGAGCAGTTTATGAAGGCAAAGGTGAAAGAACTGCAAAGCTTCTTCCAAAACGGAGTGTGGGAGTTCTCGAATGAGAAGGAGGCGGATCCGAAAAGGACGTTGACTTCCAGGATGCTCCTGAAATGGTCCAAGAATGAGGACGGAACCCCACGAGCCAAGGCTCGGTTGGTAGTACGGGGATACAACGATGAAGACGCCCTCAACGGCAAGGTTGAAACTTCTGCCCCAACTACCAGCCGCCTGAGCCGATCCTGGTATCTGTCCTTAGCAGCCATCATGCACTGGACCGGCTGGACAGCAGACGTAGCAACTGCGTTTTACAGGGCCTTCCACAAGAAAGGCTATTGTGGATCCGCTTACCCAGGGAGGTGTTGAACATCCTCGGCGCCGACGAGGGGACCCGCATGCTCTTGCGCAAACCATGCTATGGGCAAATCGACGCCCCACGGCGCTGGTTCTTGGAAGCATCGCGGCGCTTGGTTTCTCTGAGATTGCGCCCGCACATCCTCGACCCCTGTGCCTTCCTCATCTGCGAGAGCGATTACCCTGAGATTGAGGCCACAGACCCCAGCAAGTGCATCGGCAGCGAGCGCATCGTGGGCATGATCTGCATCCACGTTGATGACATGCTTGGAGGAGGACTTCCTGAATCCAAAGTGTATCAACATGTGATCGCTCAGCTGCGTGAGAGCTTCAATTTCAGAGAATGGAAGGATCAGGACAAGCTGGAGTACTGTGGGGCCACTTTGACCAAAACTCCAACAGGAGGATGGCGACTGGATCATGCAGAATATCTGCGCAAAGTGAAGCCCATCCCACTTGGACGTGGACAAGGTCCCAAACCGACTGCTGCGCTTTGCCAAGACCAACAGCGACGTGGCCCTATGCTATGAGCACATCTGTGATCTTCAAGATCTACGTCTTGTGACAATGGTCGATGCGGCATTTGGAATTCGACGAGATGGCTCAAGTCAAGGGGGCTACATCACGATGCTGGTCTCGAAATCTACATTTGATGGCATTGAGGGAGCCTACCATGTCATCGATTGGCGCTCCTCAAAACTTCCAAGAGTGGCACGCTCCAGTTTGGGCGCTGAGTCACAATCAGCCAGTCAAGCCTGTGACAACATGGACTTTTGCTGCAGGTATTACCAGCACCTCTTGGAGCCGAACGAGCCCCTCTCCAACATCCTCCACAAGCCCAGTCCACTTGAGCCGACGCTCATCACTGATGCCAAGGCGCTCTATGACTCGTACCATCGCGACAGCATGAGCAGTGGACTGACCGACAAAAGGACAGGTCTTGAGATCAAGGTTCTTCGTGAAGGATTGGAGGCTTTGGGAGGCCGACTCAAATGGATTTCTTCAGAGCGGCAGTACGCAGATTCGATGACCAAGGAGGCCACGAGACAGCTCTTAGCTGATCGACTTCGCCACGGCAAGATCAAGTTCACCTGGGATCCAAACTATGTGTCATCGAAACGCAAGAAGCTCTCAGACCGCAACGCCAGCAGAGATGAGTTCTCACAACCACTGGCTGCAGTTCCTGAAGAACCTGAAGAGCCTGTGGAAGACTCCAACCCTGTCGAGACCTTCGTTCGAGGTTTAATCGACTATGAGATGATTGACTTGGACGAGCTCGCTGGCGAGGCTGTTGCAGCATCATTGCCGCGTCGTGACCTCAACCTGGACTCCAACGACGTCCATGAGTATGAAGCGACGGCGGAAGACATCGAGCCCTATCACCAGGTGGTTCAGAATGTCATCAGCGCTGCAGCTGCTCTTGTGCATCGAGCATTGGTGTGGGTGATCTTCTTTGTCTTCATTACCCCTGCAGACGCTTCTCTGACACCAGAGACCTTGAGCATGTGTCCTGCACAGCCTGTTGACTCCAAGGTGCCCGATACTTCCTGGAATTGGATTGACTTCCTGGTCATCTCCCTGCTCCTGACCTTCATTGTGACGGCGTCTGCAGCCGGATACTTTTATGGATGGCACAAGGGGAGGGAGTACCAACATCGACTGAGACACATTCGAGGAGATCGTCTTCAACGTTTGTTGGATGAGAAATCTGAGGAAGTGAGCCAACTTCGTGCAGAAGTGGCATCATTGCGCACCAGATTGGACATGGCTGGACGGCACATTCCAGAGACAGGTACTTCGACCGAACGTCAACTGGCGAATGTGAGAAGGCAGCTGCACAATCTGGAGCAAAGCTTTTGGCAGAAGGATCAGCAACTCCGTATGTTGGACCGGAAGCGTATGGGTCTGCTTCGACAGGTCAACCTCTTGCGAGAGTGGTTTCAAGAAGGACGAGATCTTGCTGTCAGGACCCAAATCNCGTATGTTGGACCGGAAGCGTATGGGTCTGCTTCGACAGGTCAACCTCTTGCGAGAGTGGTTTCAAGAAGGACGAGATCTTGCTGTCAGGACCCAAATCGAGGTCATGAATCATGCTCTTCAGCATTGCCCCGTTGGTGGTCCGATCTACATTGCTGGCAGAGGTACGGTNACGAGATCTTGCTGTCAGGACCCAAATCGAGGTCATGAATCATGCTCTTCAGCATTGCCCCGTTGGTGGTCCGATCTACATTGCTGGCAGAGGTACGGTTTGGCACAAGGACATTGACTGCGACCAATTGAGACGCAGTCGTCTTGCTGGAACTGTGGTTGAGCGGCATTCGTGCACGCGCTGCTCATCTGAGCGCATTCCTCCGTACCGCTACAATGAGTGGACGACAACTCTGGCAGCAGATCTCGCCAGGTTTTTAGCACATGAGTTGGACGACGTGGATCCCGAGGAGCTGGCGCTTTCAGCGGCGATGCTTGAAGCCGATCGAGCGGATCGTGAACAAGCTCGGGCTAGCGCTGGATGATTTGCAGTTCTTGCGCTTGCGGCCGCGGCAGCTCCGNTCAGCGGCGATGCTTGAAGCCGATCGAGCGGATCGTGAACAAGCTCGGGCTAGCGCTGGATGATTTGCAGTTCTTGCGCTTGCGGCCGCGGCAGCTCCGAATTTTGAGTGGCAGTTCCTAGACGGAACCTTTTCTTTTCTGAGGAGTCCGACCGGATTCCTATGCATTTGAAGATCCGAAGGGATGCTTCATTAGAACATTCCCCTGTGTGAAGTTTGCTGCTGCACACTTAGCCACCGCTTGGTTCTGCAACATATCATGATCAAGTGGTGGGATCTGACGTGCCATCTGATGGCCTACGCTGTGCGGCGCTTCTTGAAAAAGTGCCGAGGTGCTTAGGTGCACCATCTCCGTGGGCGGGACTTTGCGGGCCTTGCCCATATCTTGACACCGGGAAAAAAAAAATCATTTCTCTTCCAACAAAATCAAACATTGTCCATCCGAACTTCCGAGAGATTGAGAGTTGTACACGTTCTTCTGCACCCCAATTAAGTTTGCAGTACAATGTGGGGCCCCCCAGTTGTAAGTTGGTTTATAAACCCCAACAGCTATAGTTATAAGTATTACTGTATAACCCATAGGAACCCATAGGTTTCACCATAGTTATTGGAGTTATGTTCACCAACTTATCTATCGCAAACGGGGGCCCCAAAAATTGCAGGTCTTGCGCCGAGTTCTAACCCGCCATCTGAGGTGCATGGAAATCGATTTGTGCATGAAAGCTGTGACTTGACGCAGGGCTGCAGGACTATTTTGCGTAAACATAAACACCATTTGGGGATGGTTTATACCTCCCCTAAAAATGGTGGTTTTGGGTTGGGGATGGAATGTTTTGGGGATGGAATTATTGGGTTTACCACAATATTAAGACCATGATGAAATGATGTGATAGTTGGCCATTCCCAAGGTGACAACCATAGACAACAGACTGTATATATGTTCAATTTATCAGCTCAAGAAAATGGATGAATCTACGAGCGGGTTTTAGCCAAACACGTATAGAATTGTGTTTTCCATTAGATTGGTAGACAGCATACATCCCGCTATCTTATGGTGTTTGCAAAGGATCTACCACATACATCCACGTACCAATTGTAGCATGGGATGCTCTAGAGAAACTATGTACACTTTGATGATATCACCCTTTGATGTAGGCGGCTCTCGCTCTCCTTTTGAACAGTATTGCACAACTGTGAATCCTAAGACAATGAAACATTGTTTGAACATATAGTATTTTAAATGCATGCAGCACTCTTTTGAAAGAGTGTAGTCGTCCTTGAGGAATATGTTGTTTTATTTTGTGCAACATCCCCTTGATATGAGTGAGATTGTTAAGCAAAGAATATACTATTTTTGGATAGGATTGAACATATTTCTTTAAGTGAGAGTTATCCCTTCAGACCAAAGTACATGAAGGATGGGCTGATTAAGGAGAATAGTACACATGTCAAACAAAAGTAATCCAGCTTTCCAAGAATGCTGCTTCTTCATAGGAAGATTGTGTTGCCATACATGACGATATTCTGTTGTAAGAAGCGAAAGAGTATTCTTTAATAATGCTGACAATTTCAAACATATTGCACTTTTGAGAGGGATGCTCTATGTCAATAATATTGCATAATCATGCATATTCTGCAGAAATAGTGGCTTTTCTGAAAGGGATATTGCTCCTTTGAAAGGAAGTTGACAACTTCAAAGGGAGTCATCACTGGCGAAAATTGGCTGCAAACCATCATGAGGGCAGCGCCGAACCTGGTCGTCCTTTTCATCATCTTCCTCACGGGGATCTTGGTTCGGTCGTCTGTTCGTGAGAGCTTGGAGGAAAGCGCTGTCGTTCGGGGCCTCGGACAACAATTGGAAGAAAAATACGAGAAGATTTCCATTGCAGACAGCGTCATTTCGGAGACTCAAGCCAATCTCCAAACGAAGAAAAAGGAATTGGATTTGATTCTCAAGGAAACAAAGGCCGCCCACGAAGAGATCAAGAAGTTGTGTTACACTTTGAAAGACAAGTCCGGCACAACCCTCCCCTAGCAAGGATCAGGGATTTCTTGTCGAAAAACGGGTCCATTTTGACCGAAACCAGCGCCGTCAACTTCCTGAAGCGCTGGAACGAATTCACCCGTGGTGAGGTTCCAGTGGACACGGTGATCATGGTGTTCAAAAAGATTTTTTCGAACTCCGGACTTGGGGCAGGCAAAAGCTTTCAAGAGGCGATCCAAAAGTTCACAACATCCCCCCTCCCAAAATTGGACCCCAACAAGAACCCACCGGACCTCACTGAACAAGTGAAAATCCTGGAGACGGCCATCCGTAGGTTCGACGAAGCCACGAAGGTGCAAGACGAGAAGGCCCAGGCATCCATCTCCAAGGCAGTTTCGGACAGGAAGGAAATCATCAGAAAGAACAGCTTTCTGGAAAGGATCGAACCAATGAAGGAGACCGCGAAGAAATTGGAGGAGATGAGTTTCTCGAAGGCAGTTGACCTCGTCAACTTCAAGAACAGCCCCGAATTATTCGACATTGGAAATGCACACTGCACTCCCCCAAAGGGCATGGCGTATCTTTTGAAGAAATACTTTTGATTTTGTAGGGATATTGTTCCTGCAAAAGCACATTGAATTGCTCCAAAGAAAGTTTACATTCAATAAGAATGGTAGGCTGCATTTCTATTTTGGATACTGTTGCATACGTTGTCAGTTAGAGTATGGGTATGTTGTCGAAGGAAGTTTAGAAGCTAAACCTTCCGACAATATGGACAGATAGAAAAGCACAGCCAGGAAGGAAGTCGGAAGATGGAGAAAGTCAGAAGATGAGAAAGTCAAAAGAGAACAGATGCAAGTGCGCGAAAAGGTAGGAAAGTCGCGAAACACTGTGTTTTTCCAATGTTTTGTGGCTCCGGAGGGTCGAAAAGTAGGCTCGCTAAAGCGGCNAGTCGCGAAACACTGTGTTTTTCCAATGTTTTGTGGCTCCGGAGGGTCGAAAAGTAGGCTCGCTAAAGCGGCGGGTGCGGAGACATCTGGGCAGATGAGCGACGAAAAATTGCACGCCGTTGTGGCCACATTTGGAAGGAAAAAGCGTCAAAAACTGTCGGGTTCGGACCACTTTTGGAAGTTGCGATGTGGAAAAAGTGCACCCTGTTGTGGCACGAAGCACATTTGGAAGTAAAAAGTGTCAAAACACACCCTGTTCGGGCAATTTTTGAAAGTTGCGATGTGGAAAAAGTGCATGGCGCTGTGGCGCTAGGCACATTGGGACACACCATGTTGGACCAACTTTTGGATGAGATGTCGCAAAAATGCATGGGGCTGTGGCCCGAAGCACATTTGGAAGTGAAAAGTGTTAAAAACTGTCAGCCTCGGACCATTTTTGGAACTTGAGATGTCGAAAAAGTGCACGGCGTTGTGGCGCGAAGCACATTTGGAAGTGAAAATGTTGAAAACAACACATGTTCGGACCTTTTGGAAGTTGAGATGTGGAAAAGTGCACGGCGTTGTGGCGCGAAGCACATTTGGAAGTGAAAATGTTGAAAACACCACATGTTCGGACCTTTTGGAATGGAAAAAGTGCACGGCCTTGTGGCGCAAAGCACATTTGGAAGTGAACATGGGAAAAATACCACACGTTCGGAGCACTTTTGGACGTCCAGACGTCGTTTTGTGTGGCAGGCGCAAGGGATTGTGCACCTTGTCAAAAGTGAGCTAACCGTTTGGGTTTTGTAGCATTTTCAAAAATGATGGCAGGTGTGGGACATTTGAAGAGGATCTGCACTGATGCATTTTTCGTGGCAGGCGCAGTACAAGAGACACTTCAAGCAAACATGTTAAGAGGTGCATTTTGGAACATAAGATCTTCAGGTTTGTCAAAGTCATCTTGCGTGACAGGTGCAGCACTTCGTATGACCTGGCCTCACGTTTTCGTGGCAGGGGCAGTACTTTAGAGACATGGCATGGAAAAATCGCAAAACGCATTAGTACGAGGCCGGCAGCTGCACACTCAACCTTCCATTTTTGCAGGAAGCCTAGCAGAATTGCTTCGTTTGTGATGTTGATGTTGTCATCTTGGAAAATGGAGGAATTCTCGTAGACTTGCTTCGTTTCGGAATGTTACACTACAACTACAACTACCACTGCAACTGCAACTGCAACTACTACAATTACAACAACTGCACCCGACAGCTACTACAACTACAACTACAGCTACAAGTACAACTACAACAACAACTTGAACTACATGACAACTACAACTACAACTACAACTACAACAACTACAACTACAACTGCAACAACTACAACAACAACAACAACAACAACTACTACTACTACTACAACTACAACTACAACTACAACTACTACAACTACAACAACAACAACAACAACTACTACTACTACTACTACTACAACTACTACTACTACTACTACTACTACTACTACAACAGCAACAACTACAACAACTACATCAACTACAGCTACAACAACAACTACATCAACAACAACAACAACATCGACGACAACAACAACAACAGCAACAACAGCAACAACAACAACAACAACAGCAACAACAACAACAGCAACAACAACAACAACATCTACTACTACTACTACTACTACTAGTACTACTACTACTACTACTGCTGCTACTACTACTACTACTACTAGTACTAGTACTAGTACTAGTAGTACTACTACTACTCTTACTGGTGCTGCTACTATTAGTACTACTACTACTACTACTGCTACTACTACTACTAGTACTACTACTACTACTACTACTGCTGCTACTACTACTACTACTACTACTAGTAGTAGTATTAGTACTAGTACTAGTACTACTACTACTACTACTCTTGCTGCTACTGCTACTATTGGTACTACTACTACTGCTACTACTACTACTACTACAACTACAACTACAACTGCAACTGCAACTGCAACTGCAACTACAACCACACTAACCACTACAACTACACTACAACTACATTACTACTACAACTACAGCCACAACTAAATCTACAACTACAACCACAACTACAACTACACTACATCACAACTACACTGCGCTGCCTCCAACCACTTGTCGGTCCATCAGTGGGTTCGCTCTGCCATCCATGAATTACAACGCTCACCTCTCCTATAGGTTTCTTATCTTTGAAACTTCCGCCGCCGCCTTGTGCGGTACTACTGGTAATCATTATGTTTAAAGACATCTAGCATATTCTGCAGAAATTCTGTTTTGTTCAAGGCACACTATAGCATGTATCTAAGGTAGGGTGAACACCTGGGCACGTCTTCAAACAATACATACATACTCTCTAGTGGGCATAAACCCATCTTCATTTGTAGGCTTTAACAAGTGATTAGTTTTTGGAAGACACAATGCAAAAGTGGACTCCCACGGCGTCCTGCTCTCCTTCGTGTCTTCCATTGTAAACCATCCAGCTATTGGTGTATCTATTTCATGGAAATCACCAAATATTTAAGCTGTGAATACGCATTCCCACAGGAAAAGCGCATGTTCATACATTCATCGTTCTCATTATTTAAGTTTCAGGAAAGTTTGGCCATGTTTGGCCCCAAAAACTAGAAGCATGATGAAGCCCCCTGCTGTGATTCAACCCCCCGGCCATGAGCTTGGAAGTGGCTGGTTAAACGGAAAAGTGGGCAAGGGCAGAAACCTGTGACTGAGATTGTTCAAAGCAATTGACCCCAAAAGATTTCGTATGTCAATGTCCGATCAAAAAATGCAGTTTAGTATTTCAACAGCGATTCGGAATGGGCAGGGTTGGATTAGTAAATAGGTCTCTGTCACCATAGTTGTAGGGGTCCTGGCTTATGGACACAAAAAACCAAATTAAAATCACTTCTGGCCTGCCCAGCTGTACCTAACTTCAGGTGACCGAGCTGTATCTGCTGGAAAATGACACTCTCTTCGATTCAAACCAGCATCTTGGTGATCTCCATTTTCTATGGGATGTAGGGAGTACCTCATGGCCACATGCTTCTCTCTGAAGGGATTGGTTTGCCATGCAATTTGATAACAGTTTTGTTTGGATCAGAATACTTGCAACTTCCCATGAGCATTTGGGTGTCAACAGACCCGTAGATTTGATCCCGAAGCTCTCCGGTAAGTACGGTTTGCCCACGGAAAAAAATGGTGGTTATACCCTCCGGTTTGCTCAAAGGTGGCAATGGAAAATCCTCTATAAATGGAGGTTTTAATGGGAAAAAAATCTATATAAGTGGTTTATTTTGCGTTGCCATGTTTGATTGCCAGACGTAACCCAATGTTTTTAGTTGGGATGAGCTAGGCTTCGTAGCCCTGCTTCATTTTGTGGGTTGGAACCATTCCGGCCGCTGGCTGTGCGGGAAAGTGAAACAAAATGTGTGAGACAATGCTGAGTGAGGTTTCGAATTAGGTATTGAAAGGTATAAAGTTCTATGGCTGAAACTTATGGTACCAAATTGTCATTTTGTATGGTAAACTAACAAAAACCCAAATAGGTATCTAACCATAGCTAGAATATAGGGGTTACATCTCAACTTATCACCTTACTCTGGCTAACAACTCTGGCCCGCACCCCCAAGTAGAATAGGTTCGAAGGGCTTTTGGGGCCCCCTGGGATCAAAACGGGTTGCTTCAAGGTTGGCTTTCAACAACTTCGATACGTGATGCATCTGATGCCACACGATGAATAATAAGTCGCTTGTTGTTTGAGGGCCACAGAGACACTGTGTTGGGGGGTGTTGGGTATATTGCATCGTCACAAACAACAAACAATGATTGGACGAAACCATCTCGTATTTTAGTCACTTGATTTGGCATGGCGGAGGTTCAGGATATGCACGTGGACAATTCGATCTTCGTGCGCATCAACATTGGGGGTCTGAACAGAAGCAGGCTCCATGATGATCTGGCGAGCGGCCAGAGCATTTTGACCTGCAGGTCACGGACAACAGGTTCGACGAGCGAACCTTTGATGAAATCAAAACAATGGTGCTCTTAGCAATGACAAATGGAAGCTGCACCATGACCCAGGTTCTCTACTTAAAGGAGTGATTTTGCAATTTATGACAAAAATGACGCCAAGATTGAACGAGAGCAATCCTGAACGAGATTGCGTGAGCTGTCTGTGGAAGAAGATGGACAGGTCTTTCTCATGGCCAAAAAGACCACATTTTAAACCAACTTATAAAACCCCACCCTGTGTATAATGTAAGTGTTTCACATCCTCAAACGTTGCCTATTGCCGGTGCTTGCGTGCCACTTCGGGGAGAAACCTGGATATAGAACTGTTTCTTGCAGGACAGTTGCGGGGTCATCATTCTGGGCCCTATCCCATAAATTCATAGGAGTAAGGGGCACCATATCCCAAGTGCTCCAACAATGAATCTCGGTAAATGGTATATAAATATATATTGGCCGACGTCGACATGATGGTCAGGGTTGAAGGTGTGAGACAGGACGCCACAATTGCCCTATTTCAGGAGGCGTGTTGATATTTTGCTTCGTTACAACGTCCACTTTTCTCTATATTTCCTCTGTTTCTGGCAATTTTCTCAAAAATATGTTGCGCCTAAAGTTTAGATCAGTGTGAATATGTACGTTTTATTACTATGGTGTTGTTTAACATATACTAGTTTGTGAGTTCGATAAGGGGGTGGGGGGGGTTTGGGGGGGGGGGGGGGGGCGAGGATTTTTTTTTTTTTGCCCCGCGGGCGGGCGGAGAGAGGCAGGTTGGNTTGCCTGCTGGCGTGCTGATGAACGCATGGTTGGATTTAAACTTTTCCTTGTCACGTCATGCTAAGCTGTGAACATGTTCTTATAGCTTCTGAGAGGCTCTTGATGCTACGCTGTGCACATGTTCTTGTAACTTCTCAGACTCTCTTGACGCTACGCTGTGCACATGTTCTTGTAACTTCTGAGACGCTCTTGATGCTACCCTTCGCACGTCTCTTGTAACTTCTGAGACGCTCTTGATGCTATGCAGTGCACATGTTCTTGTAACTTCTGAGACGCTCTTGATGCTACGCTGTGCACATGTTCTTTTACCTTCAGACGCTCTTGATGCTACGCTGTGCACATGGTTCTTGTAACTTCTCAGACTCTCTTGACGCTACGCTGTGCACATGTTCTGATGACTTCTCAGACGCTCTTGATGCTACGCTTTGCACATGTTCTTGTACCTTCAGACTCTAATTAAGACTCTCGTGATGATACGCTGTGCACATGTTCTTGTAACTTCTGAGACGCTCTTCATGCTACGCTGTGCACATGTTCTTGTTTTCTTGTATCTTCTCAGACGCTTTTCTACCATCAGCGTAGCTGCGCCATTTTCTGGCGGAGGTTGCCAAATTGTCATGATGCAGCTTTGATGGTTAAGAAACGATGAGGCGTAGGCGCAGCTTTTCGTGAGACCTGTTTTTCAAAACCCCTTGTAATAACGAGTTTTTAAGCATCCTGTCCCAAGGCTAAATACCAGCACGTGACCTTTTATTTTAGGTTGGTGACTTATGGTTTTCCCTAGATATATCATGATATATCATATTGTTGGTGAATTTTTATTGCATTCGACTGACATTAACACCCTTTTATTAACCATGTATTAATAGTTACCGTAATTTAACAACTATTAATCGGTATTAATCAACCTGACGCAGTGTGTTCGCAAGTTTCCCAGCTAATGAGTTGAACCCAATCTGGATCCATATTTGGGAAAATCCTTTACTTTGGGAAATAAATGTTGGAAATTATAAAATGGAAACTAAAGATTGAAATCCAATCGCTTTGCGATTAAGCATGGACCTTGCGCAATGCCTTAAACCATCCGCGATTTGTTTTTTACAATTTATGAGGTTGGTTATTCACTCGCGGTTCGGAATTATATTGGTAAATATACAAGTATACCATTGGTTTCTCCTTGCTATACGCATGTAAGTATATATATATATTTATTTGTTTATACACAGAGTGTAGAATCATAGAGGTTTATATGTGTATTTTTTTAACAAATATACAGGTATGTAAGTATACATGTATGGCTCTTTGCAGCTTTAAATGGATTTCTAACTCCTGTAACTAAGGCTATATATCTGTAAAAACCAGCTATCACTGTTAAGAGAATAACTGTAACAATCCCCAACTTACATATAAGATATATAACTCCAATGATTTTGGTTTATGGTAGCTATATCTATACTTCCTACGGTTTATAGGCCAACAGACACAACTGGGTGGGCACCACCTTGTATATTTGATATACAAGTGATGGGAAAGGGGGCCGACCACCGCCACCTGTCGATAGACTTCGCTGCTTTGACCTCCCGATGTCGGAATTTAGAGCATTGGTTCGGGGGTTTTACAATGCTATGTACATTGCAGTTTTAGCCCTCAGTTTTAACTGGCTTATAATGATATGGTTCTGAGTCAAACCCTGGCACCCGGATGGTACCCTAAGTCAGAGCTGATTAATGGATATGTTTCTTTCTTCTGCCAAATGTGGAAATAAAAGTTTTGATTCATTCCATACATAACCTTAGCTACAGGAGTCATAATACCATTTACAACTGTTCTGCGCCATGGCTGTGGGCTTTGATATACATGCATTGGGGGCTTTTCACAGTAAATTTTCACTGGGAATCCCGCTCTTTACCAACCAGTAAAACCAGGTGGTGCCTTCCCTAGATATCTAAGCTGGTTTTTAACCCCTATTAACAATATATCTACCCTAAAGCCAAGTTCACCGAGGGTTCACTAAACCACCGACTAGCAAAGTTCATCGCCCACGCTTCGTGAACCAACACTTAGGCGCAGCAAGGGCATGTACATCTTGGCCACGGGGAAATTTGTGTATGCCCCCCGAGAAGCGAAACCAGGAGATATTTGGGATGGGATGGCCATGGCATCTATCCTATCCTACCCTATCCTATCCTATCCTATTCTATCCTACCCTATCCTTTCCTACCCTATCCTATCCTATCCTATTCTATCTGTCTATCTATCTATCTATTTATCTATCTATCTATCTGTCTATCTATCTATCTATCTATCTGTCAGCTGTCTATCTATCTTTCTACCTATCTATCTATCTATCTAACTATCTATCTATCTATCTATCTACCTACCTACCTACCTAGCTAGCTATCTATCTATCTATCTATCTCTCAATCTATCTATCTATCTATCAATCTATCTATCTATCAATCTTTCTATCTATCTATCTGTCTGTCTATCTATCTATCTTTCTTTTTTTCTTTCAATCTATCAATCTATCAATCAATCAATCAATCAATCTATCTATCTATCTATCTCTCTGTCGTTGTCTATATGTCTATATCTATGGTTGTTATATTTGTATAGTTGTATACTTGTGCATAGAGTTGTTTTTCGTAGATGAATACTGGCATATATGCGTTTTATTTGTCAGCGTTTCGATGGTTTAAAATGTATTTCTACATATGTATCTGTTTCTGTGCCTTTCTAATGTGATCGCATCTAATTTCATTTAACAGCTCACTTTTTTATCTATAAATATCTATAACTTGTTTTTTTTACATATGCTTTTGTGTTTTTGATTTGCCTATCTATAGATGTATGTGTGTCTTCATCAATTCTTTACCTATTCTCATCATATATTTATAAAATATATATATATATACATACCTATATCTAATCTAGCTACATGTGCTTATATTTGTTTGTATCTATCTACATCCAGCTATATCTCATCAACTTATGTATGTATGTTTTCTAAAGTACAAACTATCTGAATGTTTGAGCGTGTTTCTGCCCAGAAACCGTCCTTGCTCTCTGAAGGAAGTGCTGGCCGAAATTGGATGAAACTTTTGAAGCTTTCATCCTGGGGTCTCTTGGTGGAATTCCGGGGGGCTTGGGCAACAAAGTGCTGTGTCTGGAAATGGGTTATACTGGGTTATACCATGAAAATTGCTTTTAATATCAAAAGTGATGATAAACCGATTTGGGGGTACCTGGTTTGCAGACAAACCCAGGTATTGTTTTTTGAACAATACATACCAACAGTATCAGAAAGATAATATGCGGGAAAAAACACAATGATAGTACCAAGAGACATGATCACCATCGTGAGACATTGCCCCTATTTGGGACTTTTCTGCGAAAAACAAGACGCAGCCCACGAACCCGAATGCAGTCACAATAAATACTTGTGCAGGACAAGCTATTGCAACACTCTTGTACATTCATCCCCTGTGTCCCTGCCATTGTAGACTGTAGAGTGTGGATTGGTGGGGTTGTGGAGTGTGAAGTGTGGAGTGCAAAGTGCGGAGTGTGAAGTGTAAAAGGTGGAATGTGAGGTGTGGAGTGCAGAGTGTGGAGTGTAGAGAGTGGAGTGTAGAGAGTGGAGTGTAAAGTGCGGAGTGTGGAGTGTGGACTGTAGAGTGTGGAGTGTGGATTGTAAAGTGTCGAGTTGAGTGTAGAGTGTGGAATGTGGAGTGTGGGGTGTAGAGTGTGGAGAGTGGCGAGTGGCATGTAGAGTGCGGAGTGTGGAGTGTAAAGTGTAGAGTGTGGAGTGTACAGTGTGGAGTGTAGAGTGTGGAGTGTGGAGTGCGGAGTGTGGAGTGTAAAGTGTAGAGTGTGGAGTGTACAGTGTGGAGTGTAGAGTGTGGAGTGTGGAGTGTAGAGTGTGGAGAGTGGCGAGTGGCATGTAGAGTGCGGAGTGTGGAGTGTAAAGTGTAGAGTGTGGAGTGTAGAGTGTGGAGTGTGGAGTGTGGAGTGGGGAGTGGGGAGTGTGGAGTGTAGTGTGTGGAGAGTGGAGAGTGGCGTGTAGAGTGTGGAGGGTGGAGTGTGCAGTTGGAGTGTAACGTGTGGAGTGTGATGTGTAGAGTGTGAAGTGTGTGGTGTGGAGTGTAAAGTGCGGAGTGTGGAGTGTGAAGTGTGGAGAGTGGCGTGTAATGTGTGGAGTGTAAGGTGTAGAGTGTGGAGTGCCAAGTGTGGAGTGTAGAGTGTATAGTCTGGAGAGTGGAGTGTAAAGTGTGGAGAGTGGAGAGTGGAGAGTGGAGCGTCAAGTGTGGAGCGGAGAGTGTGGAGAGTGGAGAGTGGAGTGTAAAGCGTGGAGTCTAAAGAATGGAGTGTAAAGTGTGGAGTGTGGAGTGTAAAGTGTGGAGTGTGCAGTGTGGAGGGTGGCGTGAAATGTGCGGAGTGTAAAGCGTAGAGTGTGGAGTGTAAGGTGTGGAGTGCAAAGTGTGGAGCATGGAGTGTGGAGCGTGGAGAGTGGCGTGTAGAGTGTGGAGTGTAAAGTGTGGAGAGTGAAGTGTCAAGTGTGGAGTGTAGAGTGTGGAGTGTAGAGTGTGGTGAGTGGAGTGTGAGGTGTGAAGTGTGAAGTGTGGAGTGCAGAGTGTGGAGTGTAAAGCGTGGAGTGTAAAGTGTAGAGTGTGGGGTGTGGAGTGTGAAGTGTGAAGTGTAAAGTCTAAAGTGTGAAGTGTGGAGTGTGGAGTGTAAAGTGTAGAGTGTGGAGTGTGGAGAGTGGAGAGTGGCGTGAAATGCGCAGAGTGTGAAGTGTGAAGTGTGGACTGTAAAGTGTAGAGTGTGGGGTGTGGAGTGTGGAGTGTGAAGTGTTGAGTGTGGAGTGTGAAGTGTGGAGTGTCAAGTGTGGAGTGTAAAGTGTAGAGTGTGGGGTGTGGAGTGTGGAGTGTGAAGTGTGGAGTGTAAAGTGTAAATTGCGGGGTGTGGAGTGTGGAGTGTAAAGTGTAAATTGCGGGGTGTGGGTGTGGAGTGTAGAGTGTGAAGTGTGGAGTGTAAAGTGTGGAATGTGGCACGAAACGACGTTCCGACACGTTTGAAACGTCCAAACATGATCACTTGTGCAGCTTTCCTCATTGACACGGCCATACGGCGGCCACCCGGGCAATTGGATGGAACATGGTGAAATGTCACAAAATGCCACACCAGCCACACAAAACAACGCTTCGACACGTTTGAAACGTCCAACATGATCATTTTTGCAGCTTCCCCCATATAGACACGGCCATACGGCGGCCACCCGGACAATTGGATGGAACATGGTGAAATGTCACAAAATGCCACACTAGCCACACAAAACAACGCTTCGACACGTTTGAAACGTCCAAACATGATCACTTTTGCAGCTTTCCCCATAGACAACGACGTTTCGACACATTTGAAAGGTCCAAAATATCATCACTTTTGCAGCTTCCCACATAGACAACGACGTTTCAACAGTCCAAAACATCATCACTTTTGCAGCTTCCCCTATAGACAACGACGTTTCGACAGTCCAAAACATCATCACTTTTGCAGCTTCCCTCATAGACATCGAAGTTCGACAATCCAAAACATCCATAGACAACGACGTTTCGACATCACTTGTCAGAAAATGCCACGCCTGCCGCACGATTTGCACGTTTTCACTCCTGGACGCAGCCCTGACAATGCGTTTCACAAAAAACACGCAACACGACACGTCCAAAGTATTGCGCCTGCCACGAAAAATGACGATGGAGGTCTCCAAAGTGTTGCACCTGCCACGAAAAATGCAAGTCAACTTTTGAAAATGACGCGGTAGTTTTGCGCCTGCCACACAAAACGATTTTCGACACATCATGAAACACGTTGGAATGTCACGAAGCGCCACGCTTGCCACGCGAAATGACGTTTCGACACGTCTGAAACGTTCAAAAATAACCACCTTTGCAGCTTCCCCCATAGACACGGCCATAGCGCCCTACCGCGAACACTTGCGAACGGTTGCGATCAGTTGCAGACGGTTGCAGACGGTTGCGAATGGTTTGCGAACGGTTGCCAACGCGGACGCAAGGTCTGGCGAACGCACCCTCAACCCCCAGACCCCCAGAGTGAAACAGGAACCCTTGCTACGCATTCGGGAAACAGGGAGTTGAGCGAGCAGTAAACAAAATATGATCTGCAAACCCTTCCAACTATACATATAACGATTATACATGAATATTTGCTATAAAGCCATCCTTCAGCCATCCTTCAGCCTAATTATCAAAGAACTGAACTATCGCGCAGAGGGAACTTTACAAGTACCTGGAGGATCTTGGAGGTGCATCCCAGTTGGCAAGTAGTTCATCACCATGGAGATAGTTGTTTCATGTTCTATGCAACAATGGATACGGATTGTGAGCCTACACTATCCACCTCTGTATATTATAAATGCAGGTGTATATATATATATATGTATATTTTTATATATATATATATATAGTAAAATATAGAAAGTAAATATATTACAATGTATTATATAGCATATATAAATATATATATATATATATATATGTGGGCTGTAAACTTGTTCCCTTTTCGCAGACTGGCCAAGACCCACGGCCAAGGCACACAGAGAATGGTTCGTCCCTCCAACAGCTTCGTGTCGGATGGGGACGGAGCACAGGCACGACCGTTGCCGGTGTCATGGGACGCGTACGAATTTTGAGGTAATGTCAACCTTGGATTAATGCACCCCTAGGCTGTTTTTTTGGGCGGTGCAATTTAAGTATTAGATTATGACTATTGGGGGGCTGCCTCCCTGATTTATAAACCATGGTTTATTCATTTGGGGTTGACATTACAGTGGATGAATAAAATGTTGAGTTATGATAGAATGGTTGGTAAATGGGGCCTGAATAGCATCATTCATATGGTAACCATCAAACATTAGAGGATATATGATATATGGGAATATATTAGAGGATTTAAGCGGGATTGAAAAAAGTATAAATGGGCTGTAACCATCAAACATGTGGGGATATACTTGATGAATGATCATTGGTTGATGAATAATTTTGGGGTATACTATCCAATATATCCGGGCTTATCACAATCCAAAAGCTTGAAAAATATTTTTACCCAAGGGATTGCAGAGGGTTTTGAATACTGCTCACATGACGTAAACATTGGTTTATGTTCTCCCCATGAAAACCCATGAAAATTATACACTTCTATGTCTGCATATTTACACATATGTATATATACATATGTATATATACATATATATATACATATACACACACAAATCTGCCACAAGTCCTTGCTCATTGTTGGAGTTCTGTTAAGCAACTTAGCTATTGAGGGGTGGGGCCACATGGTTAGTGCCATCAATACAGTATGCAACAAGTTGGTGCAAATTTCCCATGGGTATATCTTCGATTATCTTGTGATGGCGGTATACTTGTGGTATATTCGGGATTCCCTCCCTTGTCATCACACGTAGCTTGCTGAAAAAAATCCGAAAATTAGCTCGATGATTTTCATAACCGTGTACTTATCTATGGTTTTCCAGCCAGCCACGTTTGACTACTTGAGGGTGTAATGGGATATAACAACCCATATGCTCCATGGTGCTGGAATATTTATCAACATTTACAATATTTTACCTCCAAACTCAGCCAGTTTTGTAGGTGAATATACCAGCACCATGGAGCATATGGATAAAGGCGGGATAATCTTTGTCAATCTTGTGGGCTTGCCCATTCCACCATCTTTCCTGGGGAATCTATCGGTGACGAACCTGGCAGTTGCTGCTGGGATGTGTGATGGAAGTAACTCGGTGGATTCGTTGGTTTATGCATAAAGAAATAGTAGTGATAAATATGAGTGATGTGAATTTAGTGGTTTATCATTATAGTTTATGATATCATTTTTTCATATAGTTAGTCTATGAATGTCTATGATTGTTCCTTCTATGGTTTATTCATGTTGATGCTATATCACTTAGCTATAACTAGAAAAAATGTATCACTCTGGTAATTATTCGGGCAGGATGGGGGGTTGTCCCGGAATGGTCGTATTGACATCACTGAGAGGCTCATTTCTCTGCGCAGATGCAATGTTTTTTGATTCTGGTACATCTGTGGGTTAGTGTGGTCTAAGACAATTTTTTGGAAAACTAGTCGGAAAAGTTAACCCTTTGCGCACTTAATTCGTTTCGGCCATTGTTCATATGTCATCTTGCCACAGCCATGTGCACTTCTCCACATATGTAAACGCTTCAATGGAACCCTAATAGAAGTAGGCGTATATGTTCCATGGGCCGTGGGATTTTACACCCCATGTAAACCTTGAACCCTAGTAGAAGCATGCGTATATGTTCCATGGGGCCGGGGGATTTTACACCCTATGTAAACCTTGAATGAAACCCTAATAGAAGTATGCGTATATGTTCCATGGGGCCGGGGGATTTTATATCCTATGTAACCCTACATGGCAAGATTCCTTTCTTTCGTCTTTGCGTTCTCTCCCCAAGTGGTTTCTTGGGGCTTTATCAAGTCGCGAGGAGGCAAGTAGCTCTTAATCAGCAGGCGTGCCTGCAATGGTAAATTATTCCAAGCTCTATTGTTCCGACACTCCATGTCTCGAGCCTGTAGGCAGCAGACGTCCATGTTGTTATGAAAAGGAAATCCCCTGGCACTAGGATGACGGGAACAATGGGTTGCTAGCTCCGCTTCGGGTTTGGCCCTTCGGGCCAAACCCTCGTACTCGGGGTTGTCCCTTCGGGACAACCCCTCGTCCTGTGGGTAATCATTAATGGGATTTCATGGGTATTTTAATGAATAAAACAAGGGAACAAGGGTTAAAAAAAAACAAACAAACACATATAAGTGCATGGGCCCACCGGACCCATCACGGATCTGGATGCGGGCGCACCTCCAAATGCCCAGAACCTATACTGTTGTAGGTAAAAAAATATTAAAAACATGGGGAAAAAATACATCATTTTTTCAGCATGAAAATGTACCTTTTTGGTAATTCAACACATAACTCTGATATATTTCAAAATTTTAAGTTCGCTAAATCATCGAACGAAATGGACCACTGTCCATAGCAGTGTTAGATTACCAGTGGTGCATGGTTGTCGATTTCGTTTTCGTCCCCCTCATCGATCGCAGTTTAGGGAAAATGATGATCAGCCCAAAATCCATCCATCTTACCTGTTCGAAACAAAACCGACACACCTGGTGAATTTGTCCCAAGATGTTCGGTTTCCCCAACACAATCATCATGTTCTTGATTAAGATAACAATTGTTGATCACATCCAATGGTTTATCACGGTCTGTTCCATTGAAATGCTAAATTTAGGGTTCTCATTTCCTGGTCGATTTGTTGGTTTCCCATGGGGTACCCCCTTACGTGATCCAAGTCCCGGGATCTCCAGCGTTTTCGCCGAGTAGGTCATGACTGTGAACCTCCGTGCGGACGACTACCTTTCAGAGCAAGGGCTTTGGATCAAGGTCAGTTGGGGGTTTCCTAAAATGGAGGTACCAAAAAATGGATGGTTTATAATGGGGTCCACATGAGCTATGAACTGTTCATTCCTATTGCTTGAGTGTTTGTGATATCGGGACTTACACGAGCTCATTGATTGGGGATTCTGATGATCCCTAGTAAGGAAACGGTTTTCAAGCAACTAGTACAATGACATGGGATAGGGGTGTTTTTAATGGTTTTGTGGCAGCTTAATGGCTGGAGAGATTTGACTCCCCACATGGCAAGTTGCAAAAATGATGAACCGGTGGGTTCACTGGTGGAAAAAAAAGGGGTAGCCTATTTCAGACAAACCCATCTCTTCAAAATTGTGGTACTTCGCTGCTCATCCCAATGAGAAAGTTGGTTAGTTCACCCTACTTATAAGTAGGCGAAGTAGGGGCACCGTCCAATTACAACGGCGCGGGAACGTTCACCCGTCATGGATCCGATTCCTGGGGACCTCGCACTGGCCTTAGTGATTCGGATCAGGAATCACAACCTCTTTTCTGGGGGCCCTGGAATTGGGTAATTGTAGTATGATTAGGCGCTCACTGCTTGCGTGAATATGTGTTGCTGGGTGAACATATCTGCAGCTGAAGGCCAGTGAAACATCCCGCAATCCATGCTGCTGATAGATTTGGCCACGTCTGACTGCGTCATTTTGGTGGGTCATGTTGGTAAAAATATGCAGCACCATAGAGATGCGCGTATGATATTCATTGGCCTGGATCAGTGACAACATCGCAATTACAAGCAGTTCCTAGGGATAAATGAATATATATATATATATATATTGTATATATATATATATATGTATACATAGAAATACATACTCAAGTTCATTAAGCCATATTAGGGATGCTTCATTCAAGATTATATATCCTCGGGGATGTTTTGGCATTGGTTTTACCAAATGATTAGATGATGTATATGGAATTCCTATCAGCATCTTATACACATGTTTTTTCCTGTTGAACGCCCAAATTCCATGGTTAGTCATCCCATCAACTCAGATTGAATAATCATCCCCTATTTCACGAAACACGGTCTTGTACTTGAACGATTCATTTTTCGGGGCCCATATGGGGGCTATTCAATGCGAGGGGAATTAGATTAGTATCCAATTAGGTAGAGATTCCGTATCTGAGCCCATATTTTATTGTATCACAAATCTATATATATATATATACACATGATATGTATATATATATATATACACATGATATATATATATATATATCCCCCATATTTACATCACAACAGCCCATATTATATCCATGCTAAACAAACCATTTCTTTAAGTATCATCGGCCCAACTTTCGATCTGACACGACCCATTGCCATCCCATGCCGCGCAGGGATGGAGGCACTGTGGTCGCCTCGGAACCTCGTGCGAGCAAAGTCGGGCGCTGCTCTTGAGCAACTCGGAGCAATCTGGGTGGTCAAAATTTGAGGTACCCCAAGAGTTGGTTGGTTAATACTAAACAATTGGTATAAACTAGGTAGCCCAATAATTTGCGTATACTCATTGGGATACCAATTAGACTAAAATCTGTGGTCCCTTTTGGGGCTTCAATTTTGACTCATCCCCATCTGGTGACGCGTCCTGGGCTCGCAGGACTGTGAAAACAGTCAGCTCGCCAAAAAAGATGAGATGTTATCATTTCACCAGAGATTTACCAACCTTTGCAGTTGGCTGAAAAAACCAAGTTCAGCAAGAAATTTGGAATTTGCATGAACTTGGAATATACTTCGGAATATGGTGTTCACAAACAATAATGGCGACATGGGGGATATAGAGACTTCGCTTCTTATAGGTGATTGGTTTGGTTTTAAATGATTTTAATGGATACAACTATGGGAATTTAACCCCCATAAATTGAGATAGCTTAAGCCTGCGACTATGGTCAGATATGCACTTACCTCTTGAACTGCAATCCCAAGTGAGGTTATGGATGTTTATAGCGATTTTAGCATCCGGTAATCAATTATGGCAATGCACAATCCTCCATTTATAGATGTGTTTCCCATTCAAAACCTCCATTTGTAGCGGATGTCCCATTGGAAGGTGTGATTACCGGAGGGTAACTCTGTATATAATTTGGGTTAGTATCCAATTTCTAATTGGGGAGCACAATCACCTTCTTGGTTTTTCGTCGCCGGTGCTTTACTGGGCACTTTTTTGTGTCAAAACTTTTCCTGGTTTGGATGAGAGCAACCATCCGCAGAACTACAGCGAAAAAGTCAAGTCACTGACTGGATTGGGTGAGTTTGGCTTGGGGTATGTGGCCATCCCTTAATAGGAGTTTCAGCTTGTTTCAGCAGAAGCTATGGCAGGTATGGGTCGACTGATGAAGGAAATCGGTGAATCATCACCGAGGTTTTGCTGGCTAAACCAGTTGCTAAGCTACTTGGTGAGGATCTTGACTCACCAAATATGGTACGTTACCCTCTGGTACCCTTTGGTAAACTAACATAACTATGGAAAAGCACCATTTTTAATGGGAAAATCCACTATAAATGGCTATTTTCAATAGCTATGTTAGTTTACCAGAGGGTAAGTAAACCGTTTTCTATTGGGCGAACCGCCTGATTTGTAAGCGAACTCAATGGGCCATTGTAATCCATGTTCCATGCAAACTGTAGCAAATTGCCAGAGGGTCATCAGCAAGAACTGGTGGATAAGCTTGAACGGGGTAGCCTTGTACAGGATCATTCTATTTAGTAACTGGCTAGTAGGCTAGTACATGGGCACCTACAATGTAGGGCCCCCCAGTTATAAGTTGGTTTATAACCCCAATAACTATAATTAAAAATATTACAAACCATAGTTAACCATACTTATTGGAGTTATAAACCAACTTATCTATCTAGGGGTCCCCACATTGTAACCCAGTTATAGCTGTGAGAACCTACTGAATGTGGACTTAGTAAGCAGGCCAAGTAGGTCTTTACGGGTTAATTACCCTTCCAGGAATCCGATATGGCAAAGGGAACACTCTCCCGTTGTAGATAAACTAGCTAAATTGCCAGAGGTATCCATAGGGTATTGTTTGTTTGCCATGGGAAATGTTTCAGGCTTTTTATATTTCCAATGATAACAGGGGCTAGTGAGCTACATATTGGTACACGTATTCCCTTTCACATTGGGAAGCAAAGGAGCTGCCAACCGTTTCCTAGCCACATGAAAGTAAAAGAACTTTGAACATAGCAATTCGACGTGAGATACCACGTCAAGGAAGAGTTCACCAATGTTCACCACTTGTTTGTGGCCTGGCAATGAGAGCCATTCCTATGAGCTATTTCATCATCCTGATACCCGTCGGCAATCCATTTGGCAGTGGACTGACATAATTTACTTTGTGCCATCACCAACAAAATGAACCATTCTCACAAAAACATGTGGCACCTATGACACATATATACGCTGACATTTATATTCTGACATTTATAATTTATAATGTAAACTTCAATGTAAACCCTACGTAACGTCTTGGGAGCCAAGGAAGCTGGTTGACTATGGAGTTAATCAAAAGCGAACGTAAAGCCGGTCAACGACCGGTAGGAAATGAAAGGTTCTTCATGCTTCTTTACCACCGAAAAATATTGCATATTGGCACATATTAGCAGATTTTGGGGCTTGACAGTTGACAATCCCTGATGTTCTCAAGCACGGAGAGACGTGCATGAGAGTTCCAATTGAACCAACTGGTACATTGAGTACGTTTACCACTGCCACCCAAAAGATGTTTAAACAGAGTGTAATTTCAAATTTCAATTGGAGTATACCATAGTATACCCCATGATTGGACGAACTCATTGTCATGGGGCATGTTCAATAATTTATAAGTTTTGCCCGACATCTATGGCTAGCGATGTGCAAATCTATCACATTCAAACACGTTGAAACGATGTTTCCCTCTTGGTCAGTCATTCTGAGAAGGGGTCAAATTTTGCAGGTGCAGTTCACCGATTCCAATCAGTTCTCCCTATGAAAAATCGAGATAACCAAGCATCGCCCGGTGACTCCCCATGGTTCCAACGCTTCCAAGGGGAAACCCTGACCCATCCAACAACCAACCATAGACCGTACGCGGGGGTGTAGTTCCAGTTAAAAGTGGATATATAATGGCATATATACCAATAATCTACCACAATTATAGGGGGTCAGCTCTCCCAATTGATGAAGACTATCACTCACCATGGTTATATCCAACAAAGTAATCCCAGGCCTGCAGCCCCAGCTGTAGACATGTTGAGGCAAACAGGGGTTGCATGCTGTGTTGCGAGAACACTCAGACGTATTGGCCGCTGGGCAGCGATTTCTTTGCTCCAGGTAAGTGGTCGAAACGCAACTCTTCACAAACGGTTGTGGGTTAAAACCCCTGGTACCGGATGGTGCCCTAAAATAGCTGGTTATTTGGATGGTTATTCGGTTATACCGCCAAATATATCCAAATCTTAGGTTTTGAGCCATCCCCAAACGACCAAGTTGAGCTTGGTTTATTTTTCATCCAGAATTAGTATAGTTAAGATATGTTTTTCACTGCTGGGTCAAGGAATCGGATGAGCCCCAGAGTTCTTGTGGAGGATCCTACTGCGGATGCAGCCAGCCTCAGCAAAGGTGACCAAACAAAAGAAATCATAGGCTTATTGTAAGCTTACTAACCACCAAGCATTTACAGCCATTTACCAGTTATAAGTTATAAGCCAGTAAGTCACTCCTTTCATGGAATTGAAAATAATTGAAACCCTGTCGAAATCACCATCTAAAACCACAGAAATAAGTAGTAAAGGGCCTTAACTGTAACCAGCAACAATCCAATATGCCAATTTATCAGCAATTCAACGGGGCACCTTTGGGGTCTTGGTTGAACCCTGCGATTTCTACAGCTTTTCTTGTTCCATTTGTGATCAGAACTGATTAGTAACCTTGGTCAATAAGTCCCCTAAGTGGGTTGTTACAGATCACATTTATCGACATATTGCAATATATATATATATACACGTTACATACATACCTACCTACCTACCTAATACATACATACATACATACATACACACATACACACATACATACATACATACATACATACATACATACATACATACATACATACATACATACATACATATGTTAAATATTATATATGTACAGATATTGTTTATCATTAGGGTTACGAACCAGTTGCGATTCATGGGACGATCCAACTGCTGAGCTTCATGCACTTCCATGGACCAGCATTGAACAACTTCCAACTGGCGGGATTCAGCCATACACCTTGACATTTATATAGGTTGATACATGTGATATTTATTTATATGTATATATATATATATTAATATAGGTTGATGTATATAGGTCGATACAGCTTGGTATGTATATAGGTTTATGCAGGGATACGTATACACCTTATTTTGTTTTTTTAGATATGTCGGATAGCCGATAGCCCTGTTGATGGAATTTGTCATGATTTGTCATGTTCCATTGTATCCCAAAGCAAAAGAAACATGGTAAGAATCCAAGGTCTCAGCATAGCCAGACATACACCGGGTGCAATAAACATGTTTCAAAATAAAAACACAAAAAAGTGTATGGCTATGCTTTTAATTTGGCAAATCGTTCCGGTGGTTCCATGTCTGTTTAGTGGGGGGGGTAAACCAAGAAAAACAGCTGCGCGCACAAATAAACATGAACTTCCAGGACCCCTGTAGTGGGGGCTCTTGCAGGGTTCTACTTAAAAAAAAAAAAATCAAAGAAAAATATGCCCACCATTTCTCATTTCCACCAGCCCAGCACTCTTTTGGGACATTACATAACAAGCATAGGAAGAAAACCAACATCAGCAGAAACAGCAACAAAAGCAACAAACCACACAAACCACATGAATGTCCAAGACAATATATCCAAATCACATCCATAACACACTTAAGCAGGATTTCCTCCAGCACAGCACTGAGCACAATAGGGAGATACAACGGGGCCCCCTGGCCGGGCTTTGCCCTGATTGCATGGGCTCTTGTGGGACACAACGGGGGGGAACACAACGGGGAGGACAGCAGGTGGAAATGGCAAATGGGAGCACCGAGCCGTGCCGATCTCAGGCCACAACAGTGAGAACGCAACGGGGGGAACAGATAGAGGTGTCCCAGTCATCCAAGTCAAGGTAGGGAAAGCACAACACAAAGGACAGCAGGAAAAAATGAGAAATGGTGAGTTTATGGTGTTTAAATGAAAAAATGCATTCCGTTTTGCAGTGGTGTGTTCCATGTTTAGTTCCCTGTGGGTTTCCCAGCCTCACGGGGAAATATTGGGTAGTAGGCCCAACATTGCAGTGCATCCAGAAAAAAATAACTTGATCCTCTTGCAGTGGTGTGTTCCATGTTTAGTTCCCTGTGGGTTTCCCAGCCTCACGGGGAAATATTGGGTAGTAGGCCCAACATTGCAGTGCATCCAGA
>BGPT01002411.1:0-49958 GCA_003297045.1 Symbiodinium sp. clade C Y103 | reverse complement strand
GGATATGGATGGATATGGATGGATATGGATGGATATGGATGGATATGGATGGATATGGATGGATATGGATGGATATGGATGGATATGGATGGATATGGATGGATATGGATGGATATGGATGGATATGGATGGATATGGATGGATATGGATGGATGGATGGTTGGATGTATAGACAGATAGACAGATAGATAGATAGAGAAACAGATAGATAGAGTAAATGTCTGATAGGCTGGATAGATTAGCAAAGATAGATGGATTAGATTGATTCAAAAGGTGAGATAGATAGATCGGCGGTTTGATTCAATTGGTTGCCGTAGGTAGCTAGAAAAGATAGGTTAGACACGTTAGGTAGATTAGATAGGTTTGGTTCAAGCAGATAGACGAGGTAGATTAGATACAAAAGAAANGCCGTAGGTAGCTAGAAAAGATAGGTTAGACACGTTAGGTAGATTAGATAGGTTTGGTTCAAGCAGATAGACGAGGTAGATTAGATACAAAAGAAAGATGTGAAAAATGAGATAGATTGGGTTCAATTAGATAGGTTAGATTAGATTAGGTTAGATTAGATTAGATTAGATAGGTCAGGTAGGTTAGGTAGATTAGATAGATTAGGATCAGCTTCAAGTAGAAAAATTAGATAGACTGGGTAGGTTACATAGATTAGCTAGGTTAGATAGACTGAAAGATAGATGAGTAGGATATATTAGATCAGATGAGGTTAGGTAGACAGATGAAGAAGCTTCAATTAGATAGATCAGATAGGTTTGATCGGGAAAATTGGACGAATTAAATAGATTAGATTGATTGGATGCACTAGGATGGGTTAGATTAGATTAGGACAGATTAGATTAGATGAGATAGATGAGAAAGATGAGATAGAATAAATGATGGGAAGATAGATAGTTAAAAAGATAGGTACAAGATTTGCTGTTGCTTTTCTTGCTCTTCTTAGGTATGTGCACTCACACTTGTTGCTACGCTTCTTGCTGGTTTTTTGCATGTGCAAACCTTGCTGCTAGGCTACTTGCTAGTCTTGTCCATATGCTGACTGCTTTGCTGCTACGCTGCTTGCTATTCTGATGCGTGTGCACACAGACTTGCCGTTGCTGCTACTCGACTGGCTTGACTCCTGCATTCGCAGGCTGGCTTGTTGCTACACTTGTTTCCACTCTTTTGTGTTGAGTATTGATGCACTGACTTGCTTCTACGCCACTTGTTCTTCTCACGCACACACGCGCTGACTTGCTACTCTACTTGCCCACCTGGTCATCCGCCCACCCGACTATCCCGCCACCCGACTATCCCGCCACCCAGCCCTTTTGCATCTTATTTGCCCCCAGTATATTGTTCAAACGCAGACAAGCACAATCAAACACACATCATGTCGTGTGCTTGGTGCAGTTGACGCAGATCGTGCTTTTGAGGGGAGGTCAGCCGGGCCGTTGTGTAGGTGAGCTAATCGCATGGCATTGCTAAGAAAAGTTCCACCGTAGTACATCAAACTGACTTGCCCATTGTATAGATAGAAAAAAAATGATTTTAGACATATGTGTGTGCGTGTGCGTGTGAAGCGAAGGAAGAAGAAAGAACGACAGATAGATCGATTAGATAGATTAGATTTAAGTGGATAAATTTTTAGCTCGATAGAAAACTCGATGGATAAGAATCAGATAGAAATGGTAGATAGATAGAAAGAAAGATAGATAGATAGATAGATAGGCAGACAGATAGATAGACAGACAGAAAGCTTACACAGATTAGATAGATAGATAGATAGACAGATAGATACATAGGTAGGTAGATAGATAGGTAGATAGGTAGATAGGTAGACAGATAGACAGATAGGTAGTAGATAGGAGATAGGTATAGATAGAAAGCAAGATTAATAGATAGGAGACTGATAAGTAGATCAATAGACAGGTAGATCGCAGACTGATAGATAGATCGGTAGAAAGGTAGATGAATAGAAATATAAGGTACAGCGGAACCGCTGAATAAGAAGCTACACTGCAGTTCTTCAAAGCTATGTGTGCAAAAATACGGGCATTGTGATCGAGGGTACCCTCAAGTTCTTAAGGGGTTCTTAATCAAGAGGTCTGGCGACCCCCAACTTGGGATGCTTAAAAACCTTTTCAGGGCCTAAAAAGTTTTTCCGGGTGTGGCTAGGGGCTCAAGAGGCCTGGGGATGCTGAAAAACTTTCCAGGGCCTAAAAGTTTTTCCAGGTGTGGCTAGGGACTCAAGAGGCTTGGGGATGCTGAAAAAACTTTTCAGGGGCTAAGAAATTTTTCCGGGTGTGGCTAGGGGCTCAAGAGGCTTGTGGATGCTGAAAAAACTTTTAGGGCCTAAAAAGTTTTTTCCTGTTTCAGAGATGCCTCTTTTACAAGCGGATTTGCAGGGGCTCAGTTTCCCCCAGGGTCGACCCCAGAGAAGAGAAGCTGCAGCAGCAGCGCCAGGACACCCCGCTACACCTCAAGATGTACCTTAGCAATTTTAGAATCTAGTCGCGCTACCTGGGAAAGGTGAATAAGAACGATAAGAACGAATGACCAAAATTTCAGGGTTCCATAGGGTTCTTATTTCAATTAGCTGGTAGACAGGGTGAATCCAGCAATCCAGCCCCTGAGGTTCTTAATGCAGTGGGTTCTTAAACAGTGGTTTCACTGTAGTCAAGATAAATCAGATTCAATTAGATAGATTAGTTTGTTTAGATAGATGAGACAGATGGATTAGATGGACTAGGTAGACTAGGTAGGTTTGATAATTTCAGCAGCTTGGGCCCACAGCTTGGACAGATGGGACAGGTTCGAAATAATTGTTGGAAAGATTGATAAGACAGATAGATAGTTTGATGGATTACGCAAACAAAATGATTCAGATTGGTGAAACTGATTGGGTCCATTGGATAGGTTAGGGAGATCAGATAGGTTGGGTTCGATTCGGTTGATAGATGAGAGAGGTTACGCCGAGTAGATAGCTTAGATTAGATAGGTCACCATGCATCCCCGCCATCCCCACCAGCCACCCGCCCACAGTAACAGCCCCAGCCGCCCGCGCCCCACCCATCCAGCCACAGCACGGGCGCCCGGCCACCCGGGCACGCCACCCCCGCCGGCCACGACCACGGCCACGGCGTTGGCCACGCCATGGCCATGGCCACGGCCACGGCCAGCTCACCATCCCCATTGGCCACCACCCACAGCCCAGCCACTGCCATGCCCACGGACAGCCGGCCACGCCACCATCCCCACTGGCCACGGCCATGGCCCGGCCACGGCCACGGCCACGGTCACGGCCACGGCCACGGCCACCGGCCACGGCCACCGGCCACGGCCACGCCCATGCGGCCACCCGCCACCATCCACACCGGCCACGGCCACGGCCACGGCCCGGCCACGGCCCGGCCACGGCCCGGCCACGGAAACGCACGGAAAAAAGCAATCCTCATGCAACATTCATGCAGCCATTGCATTGCGATCTGCAGAGGCAAGAGGCAAACCTGTATGTATCTATTGTATCTATGCACATGGCAACGCTACGCTTCACTACACCACACGACACTAGACCTCACCAGACGAAACCACACTCAGTAGACCACACATTACTAGACCATACACTAGACCATACACTAGACCATACAACACAAGACCATACAACACTAGACCACAGACTGGACCACACAGTAGACCACACTTCAGTATACCACACTACACTAGAATGCACTACTAACGACCACACGACACTAGACTAGACTAGACTACACTACAGAACTGCATTACAATTTGCCAGTAACTCGGAAGATTGCTTCCCAACTTCCTTTGCTAAGTGAAGGCTATCTAGGGGGCCCCACCTTGTGCTACCGTACTTGATATTAGTTGACCCTAGTGGAATGGTAGCTGGAAGTCCTATGACATTGTGTTTTTGTGTACGAAATGTGTCTAATTTCTACAGGAATGGCCTCCCTTGTTCCAAATAGTTGTTTTCGTTTCACTCATCCCGCTGTAGATACATCCAAAAATCAAACAGTCAGCACAGTCAGCCTGGTTGCGTTTACCAACTACAACCTATCACAAAAATTGCATATACATTGACAATAATTGATGTAAATTGTTTGGTTGCTGTTTTTTGTTGTGAAAAGTGCTTGGGTAAAGCCAATGGTTCACCAGACCCCAATAAATTCACCAGTTTCTTCAACATCCATGGTGGCTCGTCCCAGGGAAATTCATGGAAATGATGATGTACACGTGGTATAAATATATCATGTCTATATCAGATACTAACGATAAGATCCTATATGACAAGTACTTATTTACATATACCTAGCCCAGCCGATACCGATATATACCTAGACTCTCCAAGTAGCTATAATAATAGGTAAAAGAATCAAAACACCACGGAGGAAAATGCGTTTTGTTCTGGGTACTTGGGGACAGTCTAGGTATACGCTTACACACATATATATATATATATATATAGAAATTATATATATATATATACATATGTACAGAGACAGTGTGTATATATATATACATATAATATTTACATATTCACATACCTATATACAGATATACATCTATACAATTCTATACAATTTAAAAAGGTATACCTATATACACGTCGTATACATATAAATATATATATATATATACATACATACATACATACGTATACATATATATATACATATAAAAACATGTATATAAATATATATATATATACACATATATATATATACATAGATAAACATATATATATATATACACATACATATATGTACACACATACATATATACATATATACATGTATCTAAATAAATACATATATATATATATAAAACATATTCACTATCTTCTCAATGAAAACATGCAAATATGAATGTAGATATAGGCATAGGAATGAATATTGATAAAAGTATAGATTGATAGACAGACCAATCAAGCATAGAAAGAGATGGAGCTAAATACCAAGAAAATACGCATATATATATACACATACATATAAATAGATATAGATAGATATGTACATATGCAAGTAGATACAGACACGTAGAAACCGATAGAACTAGGTAGACATAGATAGAACTAGAACTAGGTAGATGGACAGGTAAACACATTGGAAATAGATCGATAGTTCCATAGGTAGAACCGTTTATAGACAAATACAGCAATAGACATATAGGGGGAGAGAAACGGATGTGTACTATATATATATATAATATATATATATATATGATATGTATATATACATATATATGATATGTATATATATATAATATGTATATAGATATATATAATATGTATATATGTATATATATATATAATATGTTTTTTTAATATATATATATATATGTATGCAATGCTTTGTGTAGGATAGACAGGCTGATTGTCAGACACATAGATACATATGATTGGATCATATGTCATATTTTATCAGGGTAAGATAAGATGCACATCATATAGAAGGTGAAGTCCCCATAGCTATCCGGGCCTCACCTTGCTGGCACCTTGCTGTGCAGCAGGTTTGGTTGTTCTGCGCAAAATGGATTTGTTCCAGTCGGCATTTTGTGGTTTTAGAGGACCCACTTTTTGGCAAATCCACCTCGAATATTTTTGCTCTACGCAATTTGCGTGCGCAAACGCTATTTACAGATACACAGTTTTCCATGACAATCCCTATGGTTGGTTAACGTAGCTCTGGAAAGTCACCATTTTTAATTGGTACAGGTAAATTCTCCAGAAATGGATCATTTTCCATAGCTATGTTAAACAATGGCCGGAGGGTACTACAAAGTCAGGTTCGGATGTTTTTGTTTTTCGCGTGTGCTGACCTGAACCATGAAGATAATCTGTTGATTGGTTATAAAAGATTGTACCAAGACAGGTGATCTAATGGGGATTACAATCCATAGTAGGGAAACCACATTCAACGAACTACGGAGTATAATGAGATGGGATAGGTGAACAATTCATGCCAGGATGCTGTTGCCTGGCCTGTTTACCTATGTTTACCTCATGGAGCTCCTATGGTTTATAAACCCCATTAAGTATAGTTATAAGTATCATAAACCATAGTTATTGGAGTTATAAACCAACTTAGCTATCTAGGGGGCCTCACATTGCAGGTATAATGTCGACATACTGGAGCGAACCATGTTTTACCATCTCAACTGGAGAGTGCCCCACACGATCTCGACTCTTGCAATCCAACTGTGGAGTTTCGTTTTTTTTCCTGCACGTCGGTGTCTGCTCCGGAAAAAACATCTTTGCTGATGAATGTACCCAAAGTGTCTGCTCGGCAGTCATGGCTGGTTCAAATGGTGGGGATCCTGTAACCGACTAGTTGGGCTTGTCATAGATTCGTAGAAGTTTACCCTCCCGTAATCAAACATGGCGTGCTGGCAAATCCACTAGTTATAGATGATTTTCCCAGCTTTCCTCCATTTAGTTCGGTGATTTTCCAGCTTGCCACGTTTGATGACACCGGAGGGTAGAGGAAAAAAAAAAAATTGGTTGATGTGAAGTGGTGCCCCATAGTTAGCGACGTTGGTCTACAACTTCAACAATTCTCTGGCTTCTGGTAAATCTATCGAATTAGTTTTGGTGTATGAACCAACAAACATCACTGGGGAGCACCACATTATCATCATTTTCCCCAGTAAGATGATGGCTGGTTCATAAGATTTCCCATTTCATGGATTGGAAAATCCACAACATATTGGATAGTAAAACCCCGTAGAATAATCAGGCAACATGGGTTTAGCAGCCACTGATCAAATAAAATTGTGGCGCATCCACCAGGATAAACCACAATACGTGCTGGCAGATTGATTTTGCACACTTTACCAAAACGCCAGGAAATCCTTGTTGACCGTAGTAAACCTATTCATGATGGATTCTTATTTGGAGTTGGTTATTTGAGGGGCGGGGAATTCTCTGCTATCACTAGTCATGAAAACGATGGAGTTCTATGGTTGTTTTGTTATGTTTTGTTGTTGTTGTGTTTTTTTCGGGTGGTGTTCTGCCGTCTTTGCCGCTGCATCCCATATGCCCATGCGGTGAAGCAGCTCCAGCCACTTTGGCTCATTGGTTTTTCTGCATTTGCCCTTGAGGTGATGCCAAGTTATTTACATCTCTTCGTCCGGAACCGGTGATGATGATGTAGAAGATGTACAGTGTAGATGATTTCCTGAACATGTGACCATTGGAGAATTGTCCATGAAAACAGGTACCCAGGTACCTAAAATATGGAGGTCATGTGCCATTTTGGATAGGAAAGATTGGGGGACATTCCTCTGCATAGGCCTTTGACCTTGCATAGATTTGGATCATCCATAGACTTAGACTTATTGGATCATCCCCTCAATTTAGTCTCTTGAATTTTCTCTGGAAACGATCAGAATTCGGGTGAATGATGGTTTCGTCAGACGATTGTCAAGTTTTGCTATGTAACCCTATGGATCCATGTACCTTCTTAGGAATTATTGGGGATGTAACTTAGGACCTTAAGTACCTTCTAAGTAAATGTTTGAATCCATCAGGTAAGCTTCAGATTAGAAATAGCTCAACAATTGACCCAAACAATTTATATTTGGCTTTTGAATACGTGCCATCCGAAGCATGTTTTTTTTTGTTTGCGGGCTCTCCAAGAAAAGTGCCAGGATGTGCCAGGTCATTTTCCCCTAAAAGAACCCCCTCCCAATTATATAGGGTATTATTCAGGATTTATCAAGACCTCAATATGGAAATCCCAATATAGCAGCCATGATTGTAAATATATAATATATAGTTCTTTCAGAAAGTGAGAAGGGCTGGTTCAACATTTTGAAGCTGATAATAATCTCTCTTAAGTTGAATCTGGTAAACTGTGTGACCCCTTCGGCAACATCGTTTTGACTTTTGCCCATTCAACCAGTGACTGATTCTGGATCCATGTTAGGCAAGCTGATGGAAGCTCTCTTATATCTTTCAAGAAGACTGAACCAAAGATTTCCATATTGAGGTCTTGATAAATTCTGAATAATCCTGGAATATTGAATATGGCAAATCTCTGAATAGGAACTAAAGATTCAAATCCAATCGCTTTTGGCTTGTTCACATGGAGTGTTTGGGTTGGTGGTTTCATGAGTGTGGCTGGGTTGTTTGGCAAAACTGGTCAGAAACCTCCACAATGTCCGACGAAGGCCCCAGCAATTAATGTAATAATGTTCCCAGATCCGTGCTAGGTAGTGAGCAACAAATATTTTGCTGGGTAATGAAGATGAGTTCATAAATAGCAGTCAAAACCCTGGACCCGTGCTGTTCACATCAAAATAGCTGGGATTTTTGGATGTTCATCCCCCTAAAATAGGGTATCATGTTGGTAAAACAAAGCCATCCCCCAAATCAGCATATTTTCATGGGTGGTATGTTTACCATTCCCAGTCATGGCTGGTTGACAAGGCATTGTTTTACCCACCTGAATAGGTTTTGACTCATCCCCCAATGTTCATAACCACGAGGCCACGTTCATGGAATGTTGGGTCAAAACCTATGAACGTAGCCATTGAAGAATGGGATGAACATCCATAAATCCCAGCTATTCTGGGGTGAACAGAAGGTACCAGGGTTTTGACTCATAGCCATGTTTTTGTTAACCAACACTCACATGAAATGTCAAGTTAGGATTATATAATAAACCGCCCCCCCTAGAAGGTCGGTGTCTAGGGGATTATTTATTCTGACTTGACATTATCCAATAATTCTCACCTCTTTTGCATTGACCAGGATGCTACTATGTGGGCCTAACGTCATGTGAACGTTGTTTTTTTGCTACCCCCATAAATTGAATTACTTGTAACTAGTTGTAACTAGTTCGATATAGCTTATTGGACTTTTTGTCAACTATAAATCACCACGTTTGCTAATTGCATCCCCTATCTTCCCCATTTTTCACAGGGGCCCTACATTGTAGTTTGTTCATCATCGGATATGGTCTGGGGATCTACCCTTTTGGGGGTTCTGAGGGGAAGGCACATGGCTGGTTTGTTGTTTGTTTGTTCTATCCAAAGTCCTTGGAGGCATATGAAAAATGATAATAATTATATGATGTGACGTGTATACAGATTTTGTTTTCCAGTTTTCTTTTTTTGTTTGGATTTTTTGGAGATATAGATACGATATACTGTGTAATGATAATTATTCCCCAATTTGCAGCGTGTTTTCCATACTCTCATGTTCGTATCGAAGAATCTCCAACTCTGTCTTCTCGATGTTTACGTTTCGATGTTCAGGGAATCATACCACTGAGAGCCCGCAAAGCCTGGTGCTATATGGTGCCATCTGGTGCCATTTGGTGCCTGTGCCTGGGTCAGAGGGTCAATTGTAGTATTAGCGCTTCCCTTTGAATCAGTGGATGGTAATCCGGCACAACAGCGATGAAGAAAAGACAACAAAATACCCGGGTTGATTGTAGGGAGTTCTACGTCACGTGGCGATACATGGGGACAGTACAGTTATATATAATAAACTGTATATAGTAGTAAGGGAAACCTATCAACCAACTAAATGAGATGGGATAGTGTTTTTTTTCCCACCTGCCAGGTGAGGGTCTCTAGATTTTAACAAAGGTGCCACTCCTTCTTCTCCTTCCTCCTTCCTGTGTCATCTCCGGCAGTTGCGGAGCTCAGGAGGCTGTGGAGTGCGCCTGGACCCGAACAGAGAGAATGGAGGAACCGAATGAGAGAGAGAGAGAGAGAATGCCAGCTAGAATGTCAAAATAGATGCCAGGTAGAATGGCAGATAGAATGGCAGAGATCTCAATGGGCACTGCCGGACCTCAACCGCGAGCGCCAGATAGAATGTCAAAATAGATGCCAGATAGAATGCCAGAAAGAATGTCAGAGTTGATGCCAGATAGAATGCCAGAATACCAGAAAGAATGCCAGGAAGAATGTGAGAAAGAATGCCAGAATAGATGCCAGATAGAATGTCAGAAAGAATGTCAGAGTATATGCCAGAAACATGTCAGATAGAATGTCAGAATACATATCCAATATATACTTCCAGATGGTACGTCAGAAACTATGTCAGATTATGTGTCAGGGCGGGGATTACTTGAAGAAAGTGATTGATAGTATTTGTATCATTTTATATTAGGAGCTGTGTCACAAAGACATTTTGGTAGGATATGCCCTTCTGTAGGCCATAATCCTTGCATTAGACACTCTTATTTAAATCATCTGAATCTGTTGATTTTGCATTCTTAAAAATCCATTCGCATCCCATGGGTTTAACCTATTTTTTTGTATCCCTTCCTACTAGTCTACTTGGAGGCTCAGCCCACTTGGTAAGTGGTCTATAACCCTGCTTACCCTACTTATAAAATCTTATAAATAAATAGGTGAAATAGGTCTTTATGTAGGTAACTGCACTTGCCATACTCACCCGAATCTACTGAACCTTTTTTTGGAAGGGTTGACGGCCAGCATGATGTTCACGCCGCTTCTGCGCATGATCGCACAGCGCTGCGGGAACTACCCAGGAATACCCCCTGGCAAGCCAACAGTTCGCTCTGGAAAATCACCATGTTAAATATATGATATAAATAACTATATATATAGGAACATCATGGTAAAACATCTACCATACATGGCATGTTCTGCTTCGCAAACACTTAGTTTAGGTAGTGGCTTAGTTCACCGCACTTAATTCAGTAGGTTGATTGCATCCAATTGCTCGTACAATGTCACTGGGCAGTCTCCTTTCTGCTAGTTGCTTTTGTTTAAATACCATCTCTCGCATTTTTAAGGGTATCCAAAGGTACTTGGGGGTGCCTCCCACGGCTTGCAAGTGGATAATAAGCATATATTATACCCCAGCCCAGCCCTAGTTAGATATGACATATTCATACATATTCCCACAATGTGAGGCCCGCTAGTTATAAGTAGGTTTATAGACCCCATTCAGTATAGTTATAAGTATCATACACCATAGTTATTGGAGTTATAAACCAACTTAGCTATCTAGGGGGCCTCACATTGTACATATTCCCAGTTATATATGCTGGATTATAAACCACTTACGATGCCTGCTATGCACTTAGGAATGCACGGAATCCGTTTTTGTAATCAGAAAATTGATCACTTCGGCAGGAAAAGTTGGCCCAATTGTAGATGTATCCATTCGAAGCCCCACAGTATTGTAGCTGTTGACAGTTGTACGTGGCTTATTTTATGATAATTATATAACCAACTAGTTACAGGAGGTATGATCCCATTTAAGGTTCTGTTAAATGCCATAAGTGTTAACAATTGCGCCTTTTTTTTTTTGCTGGTGTTTTCAAAATCTTTCAAATGATTAGTTGTTGATGGTTTTTTTAAAGCTATATTTGGGATTGTGATCCCCAATGACTACTTGGTGGCTCATCCCACTTACTAAGGAGGTTGTATCTCTGGTTGTTTCAGTGGGATAAATAGGGTCAATCCATGTACACCTAGGGTTATGATGACCAACTTACATAGTGGGATGAACCACCAAGTATTCATGGGTATTGCTATATATTATTTAAGAACCTCCATAAGTTGTGATATAGGGGCCCTTATAACCATGGCTATGAACTAGTAATGTGTATCACTATATATTATGTCCATTATGTATCGTGATCCCCGATGAAAAGATATTTGTGTTGTTCTGGCGGACTCTAATTGCAACTTGCCAGTCTAAATTGGTCCCCGTTTTGTGGTAAACTAAACGGGTAAGGTAGCCCTCGAGGATTTTGATGGTATCAACTTGAATCACCGGCTTTATGCTAATATGGGTTTGTCTCAAAATAGGAGACACCCACAAACAGCCATACTAGTAGGGAACATCCAGAAAAACCAATGGATTTTGGATTATCGAATTTTCAGCCAGACCTATATTGTTCAAGGATAGGTATCTAAGAATTGGCGGATTCACCATGATCATGAGATGTAGCTTTGATTTCATCTAATTCGTAGTCATTTAGCGCTCAGATTCTTAAGATTGTTGGACTCGACTAGAAATTGCTCCACTGGAAAAGATGAGAAACATCTTCACAGGTCCTTCAGGTCCTGAAGGAAAAGGAACGGTCGGATCCCTATCCACGAGAGCTTTCAAGCACATGAAGTGATCCAAGGGGCACTTCATTATCTTTCCGTTTTTAAAGTTTAACGGTGTTTAACGTATCGTTGGCAGTTCCCGGCCCCGTTCCCTGAGTATCTTCCTGGTATCTTCTTGTTTTTTGGGGGGATTCCATGGTAATTGCTGCGGATCACATTGGATAAGTAAAAGTTTTTCAGAAACTTAGGCCAGCTGGGAACCAGCGAGACATCGTCCTTTTTTGCTGCAGTCTACTGTAGTTTTTCCCGATGCAGCCCGCCTGGGGGACGCCTCAGATCATCATTGTACAGCCCGCCACGTCTCTGAATGAGTTCGGCGAGATGATCGAACCCAAAAAAAAATCGGCAGCCGCAATGGTGTCATCAAACGTGGCTGGAAAATCCCCGAACCAAATGGTGGTTTATAGCTTGGGACAATGATCGAACTAAATGGTGGATTTTTCATTGCCACGTTGGACCACCGGAGGGTCATCTTAGATTTGCGGCGATGGTTTTATCATATCATGGGCAAATCCACTATTTGGAGAAACTATGGGGTCTATGGGGAACATGTTCTATGTTTTTGGGCAGCGTCTTGAGCAAATATGATGCTAAGGGTTGACCAGCAACCTACAAGGTGGGCCAAACGTGATGGACTGACATTGCTTTTTGGCATCCATATGAATACTAGTGTGATATATCTACCATTAAAAAAAAATCGTTATTGGACTGATGTTCACTTCTTCTATGATAAATCAATATAAACCAGATTGTTGTCAACTATAAATTAAATCACCATGTTTGCAACTAGAATGTAAACATATCTAGTGTGAACCCCTGATTGATAAGCCATGGTTGATTAGTTAGGGGATCATCCCTGAATCGCATAATCTCATACTTAAATGGTACCACCCCCAATTAAACAGCCTTGGAGTTTATTAATCCAAGGTTGACATTAACCATGTTCCCCCATTGTTCTACCAGGGGCCCGGGCCTTTGTATCCAAGCCTTGGGGAGGAATTGACCTGTCAACTGGGCTTGTGAAACTCTGGATGTTTCAGCATTTGTGGAAAATCACCCATTGACCTTGTATGATTTACCCTCTGGTAAACTAACATAACTATGGGAAATCACAATTTTTAATGGGAAATTCCACTATAAAAATTGCAATGTTCAATAGCTACGTTTAATTACCAGAGGGTATATGAAACCCTTTGGTTCTTTAACATAGCCATGGAGCCATGGCCATAGATGATAAAAATTGTGATTTACCGGAACTTATCAGATGGTGGTTTTCCATGGCGAACTGTTAAATAACCAGAGGGTAATTTATCTATTAAACTTGTGATGTTCTGTAGCTATATTGCTATGTTGAATAACCAGAGGGTAATTGCCACGTAATGTATAACATATTATAACATATTATAACCACTTATAGATGGGATAACCCACTGAATGGGGCCTTGCCAACCGGGGCTGCGAACCAACTATATACTAAATGGGACTCCAAGTACCAAACATGGGGATTGATAGTCGATATACAGGACTAGCATTCATAGGGGTAACATCAACAAAGGTTCACGTAATGCAAACGGGGACCCCACCTTGTGATGAGGTTGCCACATTGGTATTGGACTGTTTATGGGAATGTGAGCAGCACTGTTCGCGGCATGGCAAATCATGGCAAATCCAACAGAAAAATCAGCAACCAAAGGGACACATCCAGATCGTAATTGTACCCTTTTGTAACCCAAGCTGGCAAAGGGAAGACACAACTCGTCATGGGAACACAGATGAAAATTATATGTTGATGGATGTGTTTTACAAATGATATGAGTATTGTGAGAGGCGTCCGTAGCCGGGATAGATTAACCGCGGGGTAAGCTTGAGAAGAAACATGTAAATCCTCACCCGGGGCATCCAAGCCCCCTACTGTTGACACTAAAAGTCCCGGGGGGTTGGCAGGTCGTTGCTTTACCCATCTCCAATTTAAAGTTTTTTAGAAGGGGCCCGGTTGAGGGTAGCCATACTACAAGAGATTGTCACTTGTTGATTTATGAATCGGCAAAACATCTATGCGTACTCTCAGGGGTGCAACTTGAACTTTGTCGGCTTTGGCCCTGGCCTATTCGCTCAGATTAAGTGACTGTCTCAAACATGATAAGCACTGTGATTCATGAGAAGGGTACCAACTATGTAGGGTAGATGTAGGGTTCGGACTCGTACCCTTCTCCGATGTCTTACGCACAAACTTCTAATGAGTTCTTGCCCTCCAATGTCATCAAACATGGCTAGCTTGGAAATCCAGCATAGATGGGCCAGAATGGACCTTTGATTGCCACTACAATCTAACAGTTACCAGAGGGTATCATGGTTTATCTGTGCTTGAATGTTCTTGATTGAAAATCCAGAAGTTTCAGTCATAAATTCGTCAAATTGTTGTTGGTAAAAGTGTGTAAAATCCTAATGTGGTTTTGGAGCAGTACAATTCCAGATTTCTTGGAGCAGTTCACCTTACATGGTGATGTGTAAAAATCGGGTGCCCCATTCCATCCTCTGCTTAATTATCATTTTCTCATTAAACGGTCACACGGGGTATACCTCATTTTCCGACAAACCCATTATGGTTGGGCATAGATCATATTCTTTTGTTGGCCAAATACCCTAATTACTAACATCTAACCATGATTCAGCATCAGTTTGGGACAAAGCCTTGTATGAGATTGTTGGTTTGGTATATATGCAGTGATATTGTACAATACCTCTATGTTTCTTGCCATATCAATCATACCTCATATGTGACAGCGATCAACCATCATTTCTTTCCCCAGTAATTAAATCACCATCAACTGCAAGTCAATGCCTAATCTCCCCCAAGAAGCCAAAAGTTATATAGGATTAGTTATCCCCTTATATTCCCATTGTAGAAGTGGTTTATAAGGTTTATATGTTTTTATAACTCGTATATGACCCATGTATAACCTATATAAATCTATAGGTTCTAGCATTGTTCTTCACCACTCGTGATGCCGGCTAGATGCGTCCCCATAAAAGAACCGCCCCCACGGGTGGTGACAGTTTGGTTCGCCTCCAGGGGCAGAAGACGTTCCCGAAGAAAGCTTACATGATCTTCAAAGTGAGATAGCTAAGTTGGTTTATAACTCCAATTTCACTATGGTTTATGATACGCAAATAACTATACTTAATGGGGTTTATAAACCAACTTATAACTAGGGGGCTTCACATTGTAGCCTCTGGTAAACAGCCACATAACGAACTGGAAAATCACCATCTTTTTGATGGGAAAATCAACTCTAAAAATGGCCATTTTCAATAGCTACGTTTAATTGCCAGAGGGTAGCAATTGATAGCAGTTCATGGCAATTGATGGCAATTCTGAGTCACACACCTATTTTTTCCAGAAATTTTGCCAGGAACACCAAATTTAGATACCCTCAGGTGTCATCAAACATGCAATACTTCGAAGAATTTCCGAGTTGGAAACCTCCAGCTGGTTTCTTGGGATTTCCATTGATTTCCTATCTACTGGGGGTTGCAGTACTGGGTGTTTTTTTTTCGATAAGTATAGCTATGGTTATCAGGCCCTAAAAGTTGGGATACAACCCCCATAACTCTGGGTATCCAATGAGATAACGTTGTTTGATGACCGGAACCAGGATAGCAAGGAAGTCCAAAAATTCTCCCGGTCGAGTGCTACCTGTTGGAGTGGAATTTCTTCAATTCACCGACACTGTGGTTACATACACCTTTGATAGGAAATACATAGACATAGCGTTTGTACCCTCTGTTTGTACCCATAAGAATTGTGTTTTATTCTGTTACACCATAATTTTAGTACGTTTACCATGTTTTTGGTGTCACGTACTCTCGGTACTCGGCAACGCTCCACGTTTTTGGGGTGGGGTGAGTTGGGGTGAGTTGGGGTGGGGTGGGGTGGGGGGGTGTAATAACGTCTTTTCAACTGCGTCCTCACACACACACACACACACTTTTGTTGCTGCGTTGTGAAATCTTTCCTTGCTGGGTGGGGTGGGGTGGGGCGGGGTGGGCTGGCTAATAACGTTCAATTGCGCGTCGACACATATGTCATGCTACGCTACTGTACGGTGTTCTTCCACTTGCACACATACGTCATGCTACGGTACTGTGCGTTTTTCTTCCACTTGCACACATACATCATGCTACGCTACTGTACTTTCTTCCACTTGCACACATACGTCATGCTACGCTACTGTACGTTCTCTTTCCACTTGCACGCATATGTCATGCTACGCTACTGTACGTTCTTCTTCCACTTGCACACATACGTCATGCTACGGTACTGTGCGTTCTTCTTCTACTTGCACACATACATCATGCTACGCTACTGTACGTTCTTCTTCCACTTGCACACATACGTCATGCTACGCTACTGAACGTTCTTTTTCCACTTGCACACATATGTCATGCCACGCTACTGTACCTTCTTCTTCCACTTGCACACACACGTCATGCTACGCTACTGTATGTTCTTCTTCCACTTGTACACACGTCCTAGACAGGTCTTGTACGTGGCTTGAAAAAACGTGTGCCGCATTGCTCGAAAAACAGACATGACAAAGTCATTAGTCCCTGCTTGTGGGACTACGTATACTTCGTTTACCGACATAACAAGAAGGACTAGACCGACACGCTGCTCTGGATGAAAAACAAGCTTTGCGTCCTTTTGCACTTCGGGACCTTGAATGATGATACCTACAAAACACTGCAAATACCAGGTAAAATGCTCAGTTTTGATCGACGTTACCCGAGTACTGAGGAGGCGTGTTACCATGTTTTTGCAGCCCAGTTGGGAAAATCTACCCCCCTCAAAAAAAAGGAGCAGGGCCTCTATTTTTTCAGCAACCCAGCTCGACGCAAATCAATGTTACCATCATTTCCTGAAGTTTCACCCAGTTCCCAACAATGAGTCGGAGATAAAATAACAAGAATGGGGGTTATGAAAAAAATGAGAAGATACAACCTCAAAAAAAAACGGGTCCCAATGAAGTATAACTCATACCCGCAACTTGTAAATAGTCAAAATCAGCATGAAGTATGATTGAGCGCAACCCAGGGAAGATAAAAAACAACGAAATCCATTAAAAACTCCATGGATATTATCCAAAATCATGTCCCTCCAAAAACCCACATCCTGGACCAATCCAACAGCTTCTTCCCAACGACGTGCTCCACTGCAGGCGTCCAGCGCACGGCTGTAGCTCTGAAGATCCTGATGTCAACCCCATGAGAAACGGATGAAGAAATATGGTTCTTCCAACTCGTAGTGGGGATGGAATGGGGACATGAAGAACTAATACAAGGTGGTGACCCAAAATAGCCAAGTTGATATGATATAACTGATATAACACCAAGAGCTGTTGGATTTTTGGACATATCGAACTAGTTCATGGTAGTAACATAAACCAACAAACATGACTGGGGTGTACGTCTTTTCAGGATTGGTAGACTACCCCGATTTCGGTGAACATCTGGAAACACCTTTTGATGCTTCCCAACCTGTCCCACATGTCATCCCCAGCTTCAAGTCAAAAACTGGCAATGCACTAGTATGTTCACAACTGCTTTGAATTCCCGTGACTTCTGTAGCAAAAAGAATCCTGCCAATCATGGATTTCAAGCTTGGCATGGAGAACTTATGGGGTCAGCCGAGTCTGAGTGAAAGGCTGGAGGCACACGATCCTCTCCTTGGTCCAAGGCTGGAAGTCCACTAACCAACCTCAAAGACCCCAAAAGAAATCAACATTTCGCCGCCCCAAGTCTTGTGAAGTCTCCCATTCTTGCCAGTGAAATCCTCACAAGAATTACAAACGCTAACCTTCAGCGTGTTCTGTTGCTACGCAAAAATCCGGCCATTTCTCCCAGTCAGACTTGTCTCCAAGGAACTCATAGTTTCAAGTAAATCGATGGCACGGGTCCAATCCCCCGGTGCTCCGCCTCAGATCTCTTCGTCCCCAGATTCCGTATGGAAAAATCATGATCAATCCACATCAATATCCTGGCTTCTGACCCATCAGCACATGCCATGGTCAAAACAGAAAACCATCATACGGATTCCGCGTAAAATTTAGAGAGAGAGAGAGAGAGATCGCTGCGCAGAACATGAAGATGTAAATGCACATGCACAAAATACTTGTATATCTGTGTGTCAGTATCTCGGCCATGTATCTTCAAAAAAATGTGATTCTTGCAGATCCAATATATCGAACACCTCAAACTCTCTGCGCCCAGGCTGCTGGAAGATACCGCAGCCAGGGCAGTATTGAAGGACACCACATCTGGCCTCCGCGCAAAAATGACGGACGAAGCCTGCATTTCTACCGAAAAAGGCTGCAAGAAATCCTTTGTGGATAGAGGAAGTTTGTCCAAGTCTGGCATAGGCTCTAACCCACCCCGCATTGGTCAAATCTCCGATGTGATAGGTTAATTACTAAATCATCGATAATTAGTTCGCATACTGTTAGGGAAGACCCAACTACTGTTGTGGGCCCACCGCAGCCCGACCCCGGCACCTCAGTTTGGGCACCAGCGACCCATGACGCCACTGGGTGAGTAGCGACAACACCACAGTCCATTGCTCCCGGCAAGCAGCCAGCGCCAAGTTGAAGCCTGCACCAGGGTGCAAAGGCATTCGGAATGCAGTCTCAGAAGGTGTTGGGAGCTGGGGTGTTGGGTTACCCTCTGGTAATCTAACAGTTTGCCACACAAAATGGCAATGGAGAACATAGGTAAATCATCCACGAATGCGTAATCTTCCATGGCTATGTCAAATCACATGAGAGTAGACCGCAAAACTGAAGATTCAAATTGGAAATTTTGCCAGAGGTGTCCGCTCAAAACATCCGTTTTTTTGCGGTCTAGAACTCCGTATCGGGGACCAGTGGAGGACCAACGACTGACACGGGGTAGTGTTTCCTAATGGTGCCCAACAAGCAACTAGTGGACCCACAGCGGACCAATCGAATAGAAGCCACCCTGGCATGTAACCAGATGGGTTTCCCCAGTGGCAGTTCCCCATCATGGCGAACCAAAGTGGAAACTTCAGCCTGTTTTGCTTGACCTGCTCACTTTTCCTACTGGGAGTTGGAAATTACTTCCCACCATCACTTGATGTTTTTCCATAGTTTTCCCGAGAAAATGATCTTGACGATGCTGGATTTCCATTGTTTCCATATTTCTCCCGGAAAAAAAAACCAGAGTAACCTTTCCGCTGTTTTCCAGCTGAGTTACTGTAGAGATCCGGCTGCACTCGGCTGAAGCGGCTCAGCAGCATCTCTAGTAGTTCTAGGGCCACCTGCTGAAAAGTGAGGGTTTGTTCATCTCCCAGTGGTCTCAGAGGTAGGGATGATTTTCTTCAGAAATCTGAGAAGAGGGGGAACTCATGTGGGAAACCCTGGCCGCTGCCATGAATGGGTATGGTTTCTACACAGCCATAAGAATGGTGATTTTGCGGATGGTTCATGAAATCAGGTTCACCACATTGATCAAATCTATGTTCCAATCTGACCGAAAATCCAACGGACATATGATCTTTGGAAAAAAGACGAAAGGAAGTTTAACCTGACAATACTTTACAATGAGATGTCCAGTTTCAGGGGGATACTTGGAATGCACGTGGTAGCATGAGTGGCAGCCTCCTGCAACAGGTCAGGCCATGGAACGTGAAGGAATCCAAGCTTGGTTTATCATGTTTATCTCTGCACCTATGGGCAAAATTCTGATGTGCTCAGTAGAAAACCAGCGAAAACAGGGTAAACCTAACAGTAAACCATCCGCAATCTTGGCTTAATTGTATCTTACTGGGTTTACCCTCCGGTCAAACATGGCCATGGAATATCCACCATAGATGATTGTCCCATTGAAATGTCCATTTCTGGGGAATGTCCCAGCCACGTTTCAAGACCATCCCTACAGCGCCATCTTTTTCGGCGCTCAGATCACATCGGCGCTCAGCGGGTCGTAGCTTTCGGGCCAAACGTGGCTGTAACCTCCGACTCGAGGATGAAATCCCGGAGGCGGATGGATACATTGATTCAAAATGAAAAAAAAACTAAGCAGCTTGGCAGTAACCTGGTATCTTGATGGCAATCCTAGTTTCTTTGCGTTGCGTAGGTCTACATTGCCATCAATGTTTGCCAACTCCATTGCGATGTTGCTAGTTCAGCAGTTTCTTGATCCTTCTTCCAACAGTGCCTTCTATACGATATCTTGATTCAACAGTGCATACCATACCTTGTTCGGATGACTTGAAGGCTGACCTTCACGATCCGATGGCAGGGTCGACATCCCATCCCCTCATATGAAACCCTCCATGGTATTAACCCAAGATGAAGAAATCCAATAAAGAAAGTGGTGGTTCTGGGGGGACATTGAATATCAGGGGGAAGGACGTGGCATCGTCAACCTCCAACATCCCACTTCATTCCCATCTTCAGCCAACCTCCCAACATGGTTCCCCAAAAAAATCCACCTCCCAACATCAAACATCCAACGAAAACGAGGTCGTTCCGGGATTTCCCATCAAAATCGCCATGGCAATGCCCATCCCACCATGAGGACCTCGCCCCAGCTGCTGCAAAAGCTCGAGGTCTTGGCTGCGGGGCCCGCTCCACATCCAGGTCGCGAAGATCCATTTCTCGTCCACCGCCGGGAGGCTCTGGTGCCTGGAATCTGGATCCGCCAGCGTTTGCGGTTGGAACATCAAAAAATGAAGTAGGCAAATTCCATCATGTCATCTCCCCCATTCTGGGACTTACACCTTGGTCCTTCCATTTATCCCTAGTCCGCGATGGCCATTGTATCTATTCTGGTGGTCGCGAACGACAAAAAAGCCGCTTCCACCTGGTGCGCCGTGCATCCGACACATACTCCAGGCTGCTAGGGAAGTGAATCACCGCGAGGCCTGGGGGGAATGTCAGTTGATACCCCTGAAGGTTGGGAAGTAAGCAACAAGGTGAGGCCCAGTTGTTAACTAGGGGGTTATTAGTCCTGGGTATTCCTAGACTACTAACCTCTCTACAAGGTGAGGCCCGCTGTACACCTCACCTTCTAGGGGTCCGGTGTCCAACGACTCTCGGGCTCGACCGGACTGGGGGCTGCGAAATTTGAAAGTCCCCTGCGATATCCAAGTCCCCAAAATAGCCATGTGTATCTTTATGTCCGGAATATCATTGGTCATGTTCGGACAATCATCTTCCAATCTCCCAACACTTTATACCCTCCGGGAATTTCACAGTTAGCCATGAAAAATTGCTTATTTAGTTCCATGATCTACCTAGTGAAATTACCGGATGGCAACTCCAGTATAATCCCATCATACTCCCACTATGTTTACCAGATCGTTCTAATCTAACTATGGAACCAAAATAGTCCCCACTATATCATCATAATGCACTGTAGCTATAACCCATTATATCATCATCATCCCCAGCGTAATCCTGTACCCCCATAATAGTAACCATTCTCTGTTAATAAAAATATGCCCTCCGGCAATCAAACAAGGCAACCGAAAATCCCAGATAAATGGAGGTTCATCGCCGGGAGAATCATCTAAATGTCGGATTCTCCCGCCTGCGCTATGTGTGATTACCAGAGGGCAAATCCATTAATATCCCAGCATTGTCCTATGATTATCCATTAACATCCCATTATTATCATGTATATCCCAGTGTTACACCACTATTATCCCATTGTCATCCACTATGATCCAAGTGCTATCCCACTCCTATGCATTAATATTCCATTACTGTCCATTTTTTTCATCCATGTCCCATTCGTCCCCTCAGATCGGCACAGCGCCTTTTCGGCCTACCCTCATTATCTATGAAGGAATTGCGACAATGTCATCAAGGTACGATGTTTTCACTGCAGACCTTGTGGACGGCCTCTATGCACATTGCCAAGGGTGTGGTATTTCTGAGTGAACATCCTGCGTGTCCAGATGACCCGGACAAAGCTAGTATTTGGCGCTCAGCTATTATCGAAATCCTCCTTGGCTTGCCGGAGTGTTCCTTACACACTGTGCCTCAGTGGAAATGGGGAAGCGCTACACCGAAGCCGACAGGCCTTTTCAGTGTGCGGATTCCTACCTTGATTCGCTCCCTTTACTCCTGCGCAGATTCATCATTACCGTATCCACCGCTGGTTGCTCAAGGCGTTGATGACTTGGGACATTTCCGTACAGCACGATGCAAGGAGTATCCTTCTTCATTCTGCAAAGCTTTAGCAACGGCGATCACCGATTGTTTTGATTTCGCCATACGTGGTAGAGGATTTGCCGAGCGCACAGTCGAAGACAGCGAGTTGCATCAATGGATGCATGCAGCTGCAGTAGAAAGCTCGCCTATCCACGAGTTTGTGACATACAGGCCCGATTTTCAGGGTACCTAACTCGTTGGATTGCATTTTCTCACCGGCATGGCAGTCTTTTGTCCCATTTTAATTCGAGAGACCATGCAGTGTGCAGCAAGAGTGTAACTCTTTAGCGCCAGTGAAAGTGAAAGAAAAATGTCCCATTCATATTCCAAAAGGTAGTCATTTCTAAGGGGCCCTTCCATGTGAAAATCAGAAGCGGGTTGATCTCGCAGTGCCTCTGGTGGGTTGCACCCGTAGCGGCGGCTCGGCGTTTGGGAAGTCAGTTTCACCACCTCCAACTTCGAAGCAGAACTGGTTGGTGGTTCAAGTACCAATTTATGGTCAATAAATGAAGTGAAGTGAAGTGAAGTGAAGTGAAGTGAAGTGAAGTGAAGTGAAGTGAAGTGAAGTGAAGTGAAGTGAAGTGAATGAATGGATGAAACAATGAATCGTGATTTAATCATGAAAAGCATTTTTTGGTTTATGAATTTGTGAAATCTCATTGCCAATTGTTTGCTGGTCCAATCCGGATGTTGTTGCCACGAACATTTGCCTTCTGCTAGGAAAACACCAATTTCAAATCTCATTCTCTCCATTGCCATCTCCAGCAGTCCTGCCAAAGGCTAAAGGTGGTCAAATCACATCCAGATCTATTGGAGGAATCGAGGGCACGCAATTCCTCAACGAATCCTTCATTTTTGGCAGGACTTTGCCGGGTAGCAGTAGCCACAAGGAACCCCCAAATGATACTCCACCAGTCAGCCCCCCCAAGGCAACCCCCAACTGGTAATGATCATGGTTTATAAGTGGTTTTTCTGAACCACTACCAACCACCTCTTTTCAAAGGCTCAAAATTCAGCAGCCATCTGTGGTTGGAGTCAAGAACCTCAAACCCCAGAGGGATACCCAGACAGGTTCCGGTTCCGGACCTCTCTCCACATCATTCAGGTAAACGAAGAGGGTGGCCAAGCGTGCGCAGTCCACAAATCCCGCACTGGATCTGGTGCCGTTGCTGCTGAAATCACCGTGGGCCGCAAAGAATTGCCCAGCCTTTCTGACAATCTGAAGATGTGAAGTGCTGAGGTTCTCTACCCTCTGGTAAACCTACAAGAAACTATGGAAAATCACCATTTTTCATGGGAAAATCCACTATAAATGGCCATGTTCAATAGCTATGTTAGTTTACCAGAGGGTATCTCTTGATCTCTTTCTATGCGTACATGTATGTATAGATGTCAATGTATGATGCATTCATGCACACATCCATGAATGATCTTATATTTGAGTAGATGGGTATGTAAACGAAGAAACGGATGTACACTAGATGTGGGTTCATGTTGTATTGCCCGTCTGCAGCTGTACAAACATGACATTTACCAGCTTCAATCCCAGTCCGGGACCCCAGCCTCGTAGCGAATGATTTGGCACGCTTCGAGGTGTCGTGGAGGACATCTCAGCAGCTCCTGGTAGTTCTCACAGGACATGATACATGGGTCAGACCCCTGGTATCGTGGTGAAAACCAAAATAGCACCAGAATAATTAACGCCAACATAGAACCAAAAACATGGTAATGATAGGATTCGATACATCCACGCGGGAGCGTCATTTGCAAAGAATTTTTGGGAAGAACCAGGGTTTCCATCAGAAGGTTTTCCTCCAAATATTATATATATATATACACTTCCTTTAGGGCGTTGTGAAGGGAGGGTAGCTGATAAAAGGCCAATGATTGGTTGACCCATAAGGAGCAGGAGAAGGAGGAGATGAAGACGATGACGATGACGATGAGGATGACGATGATGATGATGATGATGATGATGATGATCATCATCATCATCATCATCACCATCATCATCATCATCATCATCATCATCATCATCATCATCATGACAACAATGACTATGACTTCGACTTCCACTTAAACAAACATTATATCAAAAATTGACCTGCAAAAAAACTCTCCACCCAACTTCCGACTCTTGACTCACCAAGGTGCCACCACTTTCCGCAGCAAGCTGGGCACCTCCCTCTGAGGGCACAAGCACTGGGAACTCGTGCGCGACTCGGAACGTTTCAAGCCTTGCGGGCTAAAGACCTCAGAGGCAAACCCCAGTGACGTCGAGGCTGAACCAGGCAGGGAGGTAGGGGAGGAAAAAATTGTGCTTTCACTATGACCAAATGGTGGGAAATGGTGATTTAACCATGGACTGAACCCATAAATCATGGTATTTTGGTCTGTCTGTAAATGGGGTATACCGGTATGCGGTATGCCCCAAGAATTTCCATATAGTTGATGGGGAAACTGATGATAAACCAGCGGGTTGAGGGGTACCCTATTGTACAGACCCATACGTGGCAATATAGGGTAATTCCTGACCGTAGATAGGTAGTCATGCCATTCAAGCAAGAGATTCTGTGTGATGCATCCCAGAAGGGGAACGACATCCAAACATTCCTAGTAGTAGTACTAGTCATACTTCTTACTATTCTGATAATGCTTTGTTTACTTGTCTGGGTTATGATTGTTACCCCAGGGTAAAGGTTAACATAGATGTGGGAAATCAACCATCTGTAGACGATGTTCCTAGGGTTTCCCCATAGGTTTCCACATCTGAACGTTTACCCTAGGGCAATACATCCTCCAGCTTGGTCTACGCCAAGCCACTCCGGCAGGTACCATCGCATCGCCCTGTTGAGCCTTCCGAATCAGCCGCTCACACTGTGTGGCACTGAAGAAGTCGTGCACCAGGAAGATTTCGGGCTCGCTCCTGCGGCGATGTCGGCTTGCACTTCCGACATGACTTGTCCGGAAGCCACTTGCTTCGAAAAAAAAACATGCCCCAAACGCATCATTTTGAAGAAAGGAACACCAGAAGGTTGGGCCAAAAACAGGGTACTTCACCAATTTGATGCTTCAAACACCATGTATCCTTTGAAGTTGCCATTTGGGAATTTCTCCCATCTTTGGACAAAGTCAAATCTCGAGTCGGGTCCACTGGTCCTGACCATCTCCAGCCCAGGATATGCCAAGTTAATCTGGTGAAAGCTCGGTGTCCCCGAAGCAGGTCGCAGGCCGCGCGGGCTGCGCAGCGATCTGGCCTGGTGACCCGTGGCTTTGGAAATGCCAAAGGTCTGGATAAACCCCACTACTCTTGGTCAAATCCGTTAAATCCCTACTATTGTTGATGTATATCCCCACTAAACCCCCATCTAAATCATTGACGTATCAAACATGTGGGATATTTCACACCAGCCCCGTAAAATTCATCATGGTGTTGGAATGTCCAGGGTATATAAATTACAGAGACCTCACAACAGCCTCACAGCTTTTTTGATGCTCCAGTCAATCCGGGGATGATCACAAGGTTCTCTGAACCAAACCAAGCCCCTCCCTAGAGGAGAATTGGTTAATAACATCACCCTTTAAGAATTGGGATTTTGGATATGTTGGCAGAGTTTTGGCCAAACCAAGACTTGCGGCTGATGATTGCACAAGACCCTGGCTCTGTATTTTGCCCCGAAAATGAATGTGTTCATCTGCGATTATGATGGCTCAAAACCTATGGCACTATGGCCCGGTACAGCTGGTCATCCAATATGCAGAGATATGTTCATGATTACCCGCATTGCCAGAAATCTCAAACACTCTTAGCTTAAATTCTCTGGACAAACGGCTCCTGTAAACTTATATGTCTACTTCATGTTTATAGATAGTCATATAGTATTTTTTGTTCGCAAAGTCCAAGGGAGCCATTCCGGAATCGTTATCTGTGATGATGAAAGAAACAATGTACCAATCCAAAATCGTCATGTGTGATCATCATGACGGCCAAATCACAATTTCCGTTGCGTCGCTAAAACTATCTCAAACCCCTTCTTTTCAATATCAAAATAGCTGAGATTGGTGGATGTGAATGATTCTGAATCCCCAAAAATTTGTGAAAATCTCATATACAGGTCTTGACCCATCGCTCAGCGCCACTCCGCCCATCTTGGCCCCGCACGCTGAGACGTGCTGCCAGACAGGGGCGCATCGTTTCTCCAGCGGCTCATTGCTGGAAATGAGATTTCCAGCAGGTGTGGAACGACAAGAAAACTGCTGGTTGCAGGGTTGTTTCAAAGCAAAATCTAGAATCTAGTTGGTTCAAACCATTGTTTTTTTGGGGGGGTGCTAGAAAAAAATCTCCCCTACCCAACTTCACAGTGTTCCGCAAGAGAATCCAAGTTTTTGCGCGGAGATGCGTAGTTTTGGCGCTGATGATTGGTGTTCATCTCCTCTACTGTGCACAATGCAGTTTTTACCAGTAAATGGTGGATATGATCACGGATCTTGCATACTTGAAATTCAATGGTTTGGACAAAATTGAATGGCTTGAACCCTTCAACGAAAAAACCTGATCACTGGGCACATCCGTCTGAATCCTGGAAGGTGTTCACCCGGTATGGTGCTACAGCAAGGACAAATCCTAGCCGTGTCTCTGTCAGGCCTGAAGCATGAGATCATTGTCTGGTTGAACCATATGGTCACAAGTCAAAAACCTGAAATAAGTTGATCATATTTGGACCCACCATCATCTTCGGTGCCGTGGTGAGGTCGTTTTCAAATCACCACTGTCTGACCCCGACCGCCATTTTCACTGCAAACACTGGGCGGTAAGAACCAGGTCGACCGCCACAGGGAAGTGATCCTTGGGTCATCCAGTCGACTCCGAAAAAATGGGCTGTTGCGTTCCAGGCTGTTCCCGTTGGAAAAGGTAAAAAGCTCACTTTTTGGGAGGTATCGTGCCGAATTGATAAACCTTGTTGTTTACCCTGAGTTGACCGACCTGTTTTTAAGGTATTAGTATTGCGTTTTTGTTAGTCGTTAAGTTTATTCCCATTTGCCTTCAACAAATGCAACTCGACGTGAAGTTTCAGAAGCCATTCCCAGCAGCAGGAACTGCCACCATTCCCAAAGGTCCGATGAATCTCCTTTGCACATCGGATTCCAACAATCCAGGCCCTGTCTACTGTAAATTGAAGCGAAAATGCCTTTGGACCATATCAGCCAACCACAGTTCACACATTCCATCCCGTCTTGAATTAGGACTATGGCCCCAAAATTTGCTCTGAAAAACCATCCGTCATCATGGCTGGTCTAGTGTAACCCCTCACAGAATAGAGAACCTCTTGCTTTTAGCTGGTTGGTTGGTCAGTCGAATGATTTACCCCATCAAAATAAGTCAAAAAACAAACAATTTAGCTCATCAACCTAGCAAAAACAAACATGAATCCTACGTGAATGCGGCAAGAAAAAAACTTAGCCCATCAATGTTTGGCATTTTATGCTCATTATATCCCACTGTGCCACCATTTAGATGTATATCCGTAGTTTAAATCATGACCTATCCCCTATATATAGCTGTGTGTGTATATCTCTCTCTCTCTCTCTCACTCTGCCACCATATGTGTTTTGCTGAAATCCCCATTCATTGGTTAAGTCCTCATTTCTATGGCAAAAATCCCCAGCATTCCTCATTTGATGGTTAAACCAGCATTGTTGTTCATCTTTCATTGCGTTTTAAATCCTAATCCTCAGCATTTTGAGCCTTGAATCCCAATTCCTGCTGGAAAATCTCAGTCCTTCCCCACCTTTCTGAGCCAAAAATTCCAAGTTTGCTGGAAAATCTCCACTCTTGAGCCCCCAGCAAGTCTCCCCAACCCCCAGCGCGCCAAGCAGCCGAAGGCCAGCGCCCCCCTCGCAGCAGCGTGGGCACCGCCTCCGACGCCGTCGCGCCCAGCTGGTCCCGCAGCGATGCTTTGGTGGGCGGTCGCCAGCGGTGGCGCAGGGAATCTGCGGCGAAAGCTGGGAAAAACAGCATGGAACTTGGCAATTTGAGCAGCAGAAATAGTGTAAAAACGTCGAATTTGACGAAACGCTGATCATTAGACATGGTGAAAATGTGGGAGTTCACTATGTTACCATCCAAATTTGGGAATAAAATGAGATGTAATCATCAAATAAGGTGAGAAAGTGAGATTTGACCATAATCAAAATTAAAACCATCATCGCAAAATCGGAAAATCAACCATGAAGATTGGATTTCATCCTACTTTGGCGAATGTTTGTTAGCAAGGGATAATGAGTTTGTGCGGAAATGAGTGGTCTACCGCCAATTTACAGCAATTGTAATAGTATTGCAATGGGGAATGTGGCAAAATATGATAAGTAGCCAGTGAATTTGGGGTATACTGGTTTGCCCGTATGTCTCAATTTCTTGCAATTTTCATGGGGTCAAAGATTCTCAACCATCGGATTCGGACCCCATATCCAACAAGTCAAAGCATTACCTAAGCCACAAAAATTGGACATGTCCAAAAAGAACTGGGGCGGCAGAGATGCGTGCTCTTGAAGAATCGGTCATAGGCGGCTGGAAGGAGGGGTTGGGCAGGTCTGGACAATTGTGATAAAACAGCTCCCAAGATTAGATGTTTCCCTCCGATAATCTCATGTTCTAAAGAGGTATATGAGATGGCCTAGCACCAACCCAAACCACCAGGTAGCCTGTTCAGCTGGATTCAGTTGCTAGAACAGGATGAAGACCCAGATACCCTCCAGTAATCAAACATGGCAATGGAAAATCTCACATTTGTAGATTGTCATGTTCTCACTAACACCTCCATTTAATGAGGGAATTCCCAGCCAACCATGCGTCATGAAAATGTGCGGGTAACCAAGAAAGCTAAGATCTGGCAAGATCTGGCGGTGATTTCCAGGGTTCTGGCGCCTTTGTCCCAAAGAAAGCAGTAGTCAATGATCCTGAGCAAAAAAGAGCGCGACATATGGGGCTTTTGGTCCAGTCGTGGGGCACCTGCAAAATCGCAATTGTTCACGCCAAATCGAATGATGGTTAAGGGAAAATTCACGGGAAACAGTTGCTTTTAGCCCCACATATCGGGAAGAATGTTGAACCACTGGACGTTTGGGATTTCCCCAAGTTTGCAGACAACCCCGGGCTAAACCTATCTGATACGCCTCCAAATATTGAAGACACGCCATTTCACCCTGGGAGTTGGACCTATGCATATTGGGGGCATATTGAAACTACTTCAATATGCAAAGGATGACGGGATAGCCCACTTTTTAGAGGCTTCTGAGCCCAAGGGGCTCTGCAAAGCCCTGTTCTCCACAGACGTTGGCATTCGTGGCCGTGCACAATCCATTCTCATCATCCTCCAAATCCTTGGCGCATGGCGATCGTTCAACGAAAAACGGAAGAATCCCAGTTGGACTCATCAAGGTCAGCTTAGCCACCTCATATCAACAGCGTGATGCTTGTGGGTCCTCACAAACACAAAAATCCAAGCGCCCAGCCTGGTACGCGGAGTGCAAGCTCTGACTCAGGAAGTTGTAGGTGTCGCTGTTGGGCAACGAATTCAGGTCACCACCTTGGAGACGCCCATGCTGGGCTAAGCCATCCTCCGAGATGACTGGTTTAGGCGACATCTTTCCATGTGAAAAAACGTGAGACTATGGCAACCATGACATGGAAAAAGATGGAAAAAGCATAAATCTTGGTTTGGGGCTTCCCCACCCCCATATTGATTCAGCATACTGACCATCTGTAACCAATATGCCAACAATCTTGGTTTGAGGGTTCCCCATGTTTGGCCATACCCTCATCAACTCTCAAACAGCTGAGTTGTAGCAAAAAATCCTCACATGCTCTGGCTGCACCACTGGATTGGGAATGGGGCATCCCGAAAATGCAACCGTTTATCATCATTCTTTGACTTAAATGGCCGTAGTTAGTCGCTCAAGCGCTCATTTTCAGGTACCAAACTCACTACGCCAAGGCAAGTTACATAACAGAACTTGCTCATTTCCGAACTGCTCAATGGTACGCAGCAGGATCTTTGCCTGCGAAAAGGACGGCAGCATCTCAGCTTCTCCCTGAAGAATTGTGCGACTAAATGAGGTGGCAAACCTGAAAATGCGGCACCCCAAACAAAGAATAGCATGTGTCATGTGTCATGCTTCTTGACGGTCAAACACCACTTCATCCTTAAACCACCGGTTCTTCACCATTGTTAATGGTTAAGCCAGCACTTCTGGTGGTGAAAAATGTCATGTTTCACCATGTTTGATGGTAACTTCCCACATCTTCACCATGATTCATGCTAAAATCCCCAAGTTTCACCATTTTTTATCGCAAGACACCCATTCTTCATGGCAAAATCGCAAAGTCTCACCATTTCAGATAGCACTTTCCAGAAAAATGGCCCCTCACCCAGCTTCGAAGGGGCCGCGCCTGCGCGACTCGCAGCTCTTCCGCCTCTTCCCCACAGGTCAGATGGGTGGTGGCCACCAGAAGCGGCTGCTTCAAGCTGTCCACTGGCTGAAGCTCCACCAACAGAGCCACCTGGGTCTCTGAAAAGAATTGGTTGCTGAAGTTTTAACCAGCCAAACGATGAAAATGTTGGATTCTACAATGATGATTGTTTGGGATTTCACCCGCCAAAATGGTGAAAATGGCTTTAACCACCCGAAATGGTGATTTGGTGGGATTCAACCCGCCAAAACTGTGAAAAGTGTTGTTGTAACCATCAAATCTTGCAGAACCCCGTGGATTTAGCCAGCCAAAGTGGTGATTCAGTTTGATCACTGTTACAATGTGGATTTCACATGATTTAACTATCACAGGATTGAAATTTGCCAACCCCCAACTAACAGCTTGACCCTGCAAATGTTAAGAGGAAAGCAATCTTCCAGCCCCTTACTTGGCAGGGTCTATGTTAGCTGGAGGGCTGGCATGGGGAGATTGAGGGAGAACGCACTGGCAGGTAGAGATGCAACCGGCTACTAGGCTATTCGAATTCGGATACTCACTAAACTCTGACATGATGGATCTTAAGCCCAAAATGCCCAAATGCCTTGCTGCCTTGCTCCCACATCAGAAGTTTCTCAAACGTATTGCATGAGACAATCCAGCTTTACACCTTGCACCCTTCACTAGTCATTGGCATGAAGGTGAAAAATCGTCGCTGAGGCAGCCCACATGTCCGGAGTGCCCCCGCTCTCCATCCTCGGGCTTTGGAGGCAGATGCTCATCATAGAGCAGCGCTTTCTTCCTCAAAAGTCGGAAGCGATCCGCACGCCAGGCGACTAAGCAGCCATCCAATCGAGCATTCCCAGTCGCTCCAGCTGGACGTTGAAGGTACCTGCAGGGCAGGTTGCTTTCATGGTTACTGGCTGGGCCAGAGCCCAGTTGTAACATGACAGACCTCAACCTTTGAAAAAGAAAACATGTTTTTTCAAGTAACAGATTCTATTGCTCCTGGATGCAATGCTCAAAATTGACCTACAAACCTTCAAGAACCTAGGTTTAGCAGTTTAGCCAACTGCGAGGCTTCTCCCACACCCAGGGCGCTCTGCTTGATAGGAATACCTTGGCTGCATGGGAAAACATGGCCAGGGTCCGACGCTGGCCCAAGCTGGGAAAACACATCCTACATTCCTATTGATTTCGGTGGTTTTCACCCCCATCCCATGTGTTTGAAACCACCCACCAGCCTATGTTCGTGGATTTCAATCGGGATGTTTGATTGGTGGCGACCCCCTACCTTTGCCGAGAAGTGTGGCTTCACTTTGAAGCTGAAATATGGCTGAATTGGGCCCAAGATTTGTACCTCTGCTTCTTCCAAACGAGGTTTTTGCGAGGCCATCTCACACCAAAATTCCTCGACACCTTCAAAATGCGCCCTTGACTCGCTGGATTCTGACAGCTGCATACAGGAGCCCGGGGAGCCCATTGCTGAGAACAACAAAACGGTATATATCTCGATCGGTACCCTGAGCCACAAAATATATCAAAATTGGTTCTGTAAACCTTCCGGTAGTCAAACATGACAATTGAGAAACCCGGAACTAAATGGAGTTTTTAGTTTGGAAACTATACATAAAATGCCGGATTTTCCGACCTGCGCCATGTGTGATGACACCAGAGGGTTGCGTTTTGATGGCTTCATAGCTTAGACCCACCCCAAACCAAAATGAGCCAAGTCGCAAGCCCAATTCCCCCACTCGCTGACATTCCACCTTCGCAGCAGGATGCAGGAGCTCAACTTTCTCGAAAAAATCTGGGAATCCCCAAGGATTCCCAACATGGGCGTTTTTGGAATCCCAGTCCTGCCATCCCATAGTCGTGAACTCCTCATTTTTGGTGAGGAATCCCATCGTTTGGGAAGTCCCCCAGTCCCTGAACCCTACTTTTGGTGCTGCCCGCAGAGGTTTTTCACTGTTGGTTTTTGAACCCCATTGAATCTACAGATATATCTACTAAAAGGCCTAGTCATAGTAGGTATGTAGACCGTAACTGAGCTAACAAACTGGGACCTGGAAATAGCTCACAAAACTGTTCATTTCTAGTCCAAACTCCCCAAATTTCTTGGTGAAGATCGCCACTTTGGCTGCGAACTCACCCACTAGGCATCAAGTGCCAGGAAATTCGGGCAGGCAGCCACCGGGCACTATATACAATCTTCCAAGTGTAGCTGTTCATAACCATCATCAACAGGCATAGTATCCCAAAACAAGATAGAAAAGTCACTCATCATCAACTTGCTTGGGATTTACTGATTAACTTTTCTATCTTCTTGTGGAGAACTATACTCTCCAACAGGTTGATTTCCAGCAAGAAGTGAATATCCAACGGATTCGAAATCCCAAATGCCACACAACTACCCTTTGGTAATGACTAACAGTGACTAACAGTGGCTAACAGTTTGCGAACTGGAAGCCATGGCCCATTTGTAGATGATAAACATGATGATTTAGCTATTCATTTGATGATGACTTTCCACTTCGCAAACTGCAACAAATGACCAGAGGGGAATTCCAATTAATATCTCCATTTTAGTTGGTGAATATCCTCATGAATCATCATAAGACCGTATAAGGCCCCATAGAGTTCCAAAAAAGACATAAAATCCCATTCACAAACGGTGGTTTCCCATCTTCAGTTTTCTCCCGTCTCATCCACCGCACCCGACCTCTTGTAGGCACACAATGTCAGGGCACAAGGAAAAGAGTAGAGCCTCGCAGGCGCTTGAAGAAACCATCCAAAGCACCAATCTAATTTCTATCATGGCTGAACCTGAAAATTCACCAAAGAAAAATTGCTGCATCAAACAATCGGACTGGTCATGTTCAATGGTTTAATTGAGACCATATAAGACCATAAACCAAAGTTAAAGTTAAACCATATCAAATCCACCAAACATTACAGGAATCAAAAATCAAATCATATTTAAACCATCCATTTTGGTGGGTTGATCATTTTGAGCCATTCCCAGGTCCTTGATCTGCCAAGCGCGTCGGGACCAGCGGAGGAATTCCGATTGGACATCCTTTAGTTGGGTCACAGGGTTTTTTCAATGGAAAGCATGGTAAAACAACAATAAACCATCCCCAATTTCACCATGAATATGTTGTATATTGGTATACCCCATTCCCAAATGAGTGTTTCGTGGCATTGTTCTACCCAAATTACTGGAGGAAAAAAGGTGGAAAAAAACCTGCACACACGTCTGCTATGATTGTGTGTGTTTTTTTTGGAGGGGTGGTAGGTTTGAGAAGAAGGTGCTGACATGAAACTTTCGGAAGAGTCAAAGAACCCAAAACTGAGCTGCAGAAGATTCACCCAAGTCAGCCATGAAAAAATCGCCCTATCCCATCCCATTCTACTTGTTGGTTCGGTATCACGAATTATGGTTCAGTTGGACAATCCTCATTAAACCAGGTAGGTCAATTTGACCCCCAATCAACCATCATAGATCAACCATAGTTCCCCAGTTTTGGGGCTGATCAACCTCCAGTGAGACGATTCCACAGCTCTCCTTGAAGTAGAAGCCGTTGCAGTAGCTGGGCGCCAAAATGTTCCATGAGAGCAGTCGGATGGTCTCCTCCTGACGGGGAAGCGGGGAAACAAACAACGAAACATCTGGAGAGGATGGTGGTAAACTAACATAGCTATTGAAAATGGCCATTTATAGTGGATTTTCCCATTTAAAATGGTGATTTTCCATAGTTATGTTAGTTTACCAGAGGGTAATACCATGTAATACCCATGTACCATATACTGCAAGAACATGCCATGCTGGATCAAGTGTCAATATCTCAAAAACATCAAAGATCTCAAAAAATCTTGAGAATATACTAAATATACTTCTTGGAATCTCCAGGCACATCACACCCTTCCCCGCCCCAAGAGTCATGAAGAGTCCTTCACCTCGATATGTGGGCAGCCTGGGAAGGCTTCCAAATCGGCCACTGGGAGCAGCTCATAGATGGCATTCTGATCCAGCTCAGAGGTGTCCTCTCGCAAGACTCAACTGCGTCGATTTGACATACCCAACACCTGGAACTTCCCATCATTTCTACTCATTTCCTGCATTTTACTGTGGGCTTTAGATTGCAAGCAGAACCAAAGTCTGCTGGAGAGATTCCAGGCTGACTTTTCCATGAAGCCTTCAGGATCAAAGCCTGGCATTTTGAGACAATCTTCCATCCAAAATGGAAGGCTCCAATTGCATCCCCTGGCCATATTTGCACCTAGTCTTGCCCCATTCCCCATTTTCCCATCGCAACACCCATCCTCTCCACCTGTCCTCTTCCCAAACCTGTCGACACTGCGGTTGACCACGGTCATTCACTCCCTGAATCGGAAGCAGGAGCGCAGGATGAGAGCTGAGCAACTTGAAAAAAAAGTTATCAAGCCTTTTTTGCAATGTCCATCCTACGTCACCCCAGTTTCAACATGGGGGGTGTCAAAAAACTGTCGTTTCAATGGTGAAATTGCTGACAAACCAATAACAACCATTGGGGGGAGATCTTTTTTGCGTCTACCCGACGTCATATACACATATCCCCCATACAAGAGGCAATCGGCCACGCATGCTGCCAGGGGTGAAAGGCTGTCTGGCCACACCAAGGTATGCTGGGGCCCACGCAAGAGTGAATACCACCTTCGCACCTGTAGATGACAAACCCTTGTGCAACTTCAGTGGGGAAAACACACAGCAACACAACACATTTGCGAGCCCCCACACACATATCACAAAGAGGGCAAATCCTTGGGCGTATCTCAAGAACACAATCGGCACGATGTTTCAAGAGATGTTTGAAAATGCATCAAATGGATCTAGTCTTAGACGAGGCACCACAAACTATTCCGGCAGGGAGCAGGGATGCGTGCACATAGACATCGCCTAGCGTGAACTCGTCTGTTGGAGGCAGCAGCCTCTAGTCACAAGCATAGTAAGAGGGTACGACCATACCAAGTGTACAACAACCAAGAATGCAACCAATCCGCGGAAAGGGGCAACGCACAAAATTGCACAATCCCATGTTTCCAATCTTCCCATGGTGGCGGGGCACCCAGCAACTTCCTTCCTGTCACTGACCCACGTTCATCCTGGAGCCCCAGCGTTCTGCAGTCTTTAATGTGTCCTCACTCCCCCAGCTTTTGAAGCGCAAACCCATCGAGATTTTCCCATCGTTGTTGTTGGTTCAACGCCCAATTTTCCCAGTTCAATCCCCAGTCTCATTGGTTGATCGTCCCATGAAGATGCCAGAAATTGGAGGTAAATCCCCCTGGAAAAGACTGTGCAAGCCACATCTGGCTGGTAAAATCCCTCATAGTTATGGCGAAGTTCTAGGAAATCCCATCCAATCCTCCATTTTTCTACTGCATTTTGGCCCCTTCAACATCCCAGCCCAAAATGTGTTGGAATGTTTAACCCGAGGGGCGTCCGAACTTCTCTTGCAACTCCTTGTTGTGTACAAAGCCATAGCCCGTGGCACTGGAGAAACTCCTCAGGTGCCCTGGGAAGACCATGTCGCACGGATCCCATGGATCCCCATTGGTCCTAGGCTGCGGCAGGGGCGAAGGTGTTGAAGCACTGGGGTCCTAGGGCTATCCCCAAATAATCCAAAATTGATATAGACCAAACTATAGTACTGAACCCCTATGGTGACTCGGGGATCCCCAATTTTAAGAAACCTCCCTATGTAATTACTTATGGGCTATGATGTACGGTCATGTCTTATATTTATCCCGAGTTCTCCGCCTTCGTTGTTTCAACTAGTCGGTTATGGAGACCATCTGACTTCCCTCATTATTTTCAATTTATCAACCTGGAAGACACTGACTTCTGGAGGTTGGTTCCCCTCAACTATGATGTGGTTGGGAAGCCCTTACGGCATCTCCTTGGCTCACCAGATCTTGCTGCAGCCAAAGACACAAATCACCGCCGGACCACATCATGTGCCATACGGCAGGCCCCAGGCAGGGTTGAAGTTGCTTTTTCTGCAGATTGTCAGTGGGTTTTTTGGGCCATGCATTTAGGATTGGAATTGATTGGAGTTGCCTTTTTAAAACGAGGTGTCGACACAAACTTCGCTTTTGCTCAAGACCATTCAAGCCTATTGTCAAATACCTTTCCTGACATATTATTTGACGGAAAATGATGAGAATGGAGGTGTCAAAGATGGGTTCATTTCGATGTGAGGTCCCTGTCTTGCACTGCACCCTGATCGCTTCAAAAAACATTCTTTGAGATCCTCTCTCCTGCAAAGCCAAAGGATCTGCATCAAGCAACTGCCACGCTCTGCCCATCATAGGCTTGGTATGTTTTTTGAGGTCCAAGGTGGCAAAACCAAAAAAAAAATGTCACAGACTTGACCCTTTGGTGAAATTAAGATGAACATGTAAAATTCATTTGTAGAAAGCCATCTGTTTGATGATTTTCCTATGAAAAGTTGGGAGTTTCCTTTCGAAGAGACGGGATCGTCGCAGATTTCGTTGTCAAGCCGCCTGCCAATCGTCGGTGGCATGGATTGCTGCATTGAAGGAGACCACGTTGGGAGCCACGCGCAAAGAATTGGCATCGAAGAAGAGGGCCTGGAGGAAATTCAAAGATCCTACCAACGAGGAATAATCATGGGAATATAGTTGGAATATAATTGCAAATGGTTGGAATATATGGTTGGAATCTGGTTGCCATACGATTGGCAATCATGGGAATCAATTGAAATCAACTGGAATATCAGCAATAACTTGGCATATAGTGACCACTAATTGGACCACAGTTCGAATATCAATTGGCATTAATTGGAATATTACTTCGGATATCAGATCTCATAGGAAATTCACAGGGTACAGTTTAGTGGTTTCCTTGATATGGAGACCTGGCGTCCTTCAAAGGCTGGGCTCCGCACAAAACTTTGTTGCCACTCCTGAGCGCCGGAACCTGTGATTTTCCCGCACGAGTATGGGGGGGGGAATGGACATCATCCATGTGAGTTGGTGTGAAAATGATGGGAAAACCTCCCAAAATCCATTGGTATATCATTACTTGTCCTATTAAAATGGCTATCTGGGGTAATCCACCATTTTCAGACGCAACCATGTGTACCGGCCCCACCAGCCGGCCAGCCAAAACTGGACCCCCCCGTGCCCTGGTGAAATGGAATTTGACGCAAACAGCATTCTACGGTGTAAAAAGGTCAACCCGGTAGGGTTTCCCGCAAAAAATGGATACCCCAAACTCCAAACCATGGTTTTTCCCATTGAAAATCGGAAATTTTGGATTACCCTCTGGTAAACTAACATAGCTATGGAAAATCACAATTTTTAATGGGAAAATCAACTATAAATGGCAATTTTCAATAGCTATGTTAAATTACCAGATGGTAATTTGGGGTCCCCCATTCTCAGAAACCCCCCTGTAATCCTGCAGGGAAAACGTTGCTGGTTTGACCATGTCCATCTGGGGCGCCCCACATGCTGACATGGCTGTATTCAAGCCTTGGCCGTGAACTATCCCCAAGTTGTGGCTGATGAAATTGGATATGCCCCCTATTCTGGATGATTGAGAGCCCCCCTCATTGGATTGGGTTAAGGGAAAATTGGAACCGGAAACCCTTTTATTTCATAGGAAAATCCGTGGTTTCCGGTTCCAATTTTCCCTTAACCCAATCCAATGACCCCCAAATCATGAGTGTATTACTATGGATCAAGATTGACTCCAGAGATGCCACCATTCCTTCAACCAAATCCTTCACTCTGTGGATGAAGAATCCCGTCCCTTTGCCAAATGTTTGCCCATTGGAAATGGGAATTTCCCTTTGCCACGTTCAAATGACCGGAGCATATGACCCCAAGTCTTGGTGCGTTGCAACTGTTTGGTTGTTTAATATTGCTACCCCCCAGTAATCAAACATGGCTTGCCGGAAAATCCACAAGTTAGTTCGATGATTTTCCCAGCTAGAAGCCTCCATGGCTAGTTCGGGGATTTCCCGGCCAGCCATTGACACATTGCTATCCCATTGTTATCCAATTCTCCCAACTAGATATAACTAAATCATATAAAAGGGCGTTGTCCTGATATTTTCCAATTATCCCTATTAAACCCCTTTAAACCCTATTATCCACCTATAAAACCATGTTAAGTTATATACCAGTTTCCAGATTATCCCAGCGAACCCGACGAAAAAATAAGGACCTAAGCTGCCAGGCTGACTGCATCAGGTTTCACATCCAACCAGGAAGGGGCAGCCTGGCAACGGTGGCGACCAAGGGGAGGAACTCAAACGCTCCCGGCCCTGCTGATTTTCTTTTGGGGTTGGGTGTTTATTCCTTAAAAAAGAGATCGTTTCACCATCAACTCAACCATAAGAAAGTGGGACTTAACCATAAAAATGCGAAACATGTAAATTTAATCATCCAACGTCGAGATTTAAGCACCAATAGCGTACACTTGTGCAGCATTCTCACAATGGGGATGTCTGGTATACCAATAATTGGGCAAAGCGCCAAAAATTGTAATGTTGGTAAAACAATGCCATAAACCCTCCCCAAAACCACAGTACTGTTGGTAGGTAAAAGCCTTCCCCAATGATAGATCTTATTGTTGGGCTTACCACATGGTTTATACCAAGTAATAAATCCCCAAATGGATTATATCTCAAATGATAGATCATCCCTGAATGGTAGGTATACCCTCTGGTAAACTGTTACATAACTATGGAACATCACCATTTTATATCTAGGTAAATCAACTGTATTTCTATGGCCATGGCTTCAATAGCGAACTGTTAGATTGCCAGAGGGTATATCCCACAAAATCCCATCGAATCACTATAAGTTTCCATAGAAATCTCATAGAATCCAATAAAATCCCATAAATTTCCATAAAATCCCATAAAATTTCATAAAATCCCATAAAATCCCATAAGTTCCTATAAATTCCCATAGAACCACCATAAAACCACCATTTTGAGATCCCAATCCATGGTATCATGGTGACCTTCACCAATGATATGGCGGCTTCCCAAGAGGTGGTCTCGACACAGCTTTGAACCTTTCAACATGGCGATTTCCTGGGAACATCCCCCTAGAAGATATCGGAAAATCATGGGGAAAATTCGGAAAAATCCACTATAAATGAAGGTTTTTTAACGTATTTCAATGGGAACATCATCGAACTTTTGCTGGAGAATTTTGTCCGGCAAGCCATGGCTATGATCACCAGGTTAGTTTGAAAAAGTCAGGCCCTGCACCTTTGTTGCCTGGATTTTGAGGTGGCCCCAGGAAAGGGCCATTGAGTGGAACAATGACATGACTATGACCGAGAAAGCCCTGGAACGTGCCCATCACCTGTGCTTCCCGGCCACGGAATTCAAGGTGATTTGATCTGGAACGCAGCTGCTCAGCTCCTCAACTTCAGCGCTCCCAGCGGAGGCCGGAAGCTTCCAATCGAATTGAAGCACCTAGAGAAAACCAACAAATAAAACATGTTTGAACTGAAACACACCTGGTTTTCCATGATTCTTGGGGCCAAAGGGTCCTCCGCGACCTTCATATGAGCTTCCCAAGCTGAGAATGCCCGCCTGCAGCAGCTGTGGGTGCCCTCGGGTAATTAACAAAACGAGAGGGAAAACAAGCATGGTCAACAAAAAAATGATCTACATTCATGGTGGACTTTCCATGAATCTAGCTTATCCCAAAAAAAACAGTTTTAGCCCTTTTTGAATCTCAGTTCTATCACTATAAACCCCGATAAATCACCATTTTCCCACCATTTTCCCCATGGTTTTCCCATGGTTTTCCATGATTGGTGACATCTTCGTGCCTGGCCTCGAGGCCCGCGCACCAAACGCCTGGTGATGCGGCGTCTTGAGATGTTTTATCACGGAGATGTGCACAAATATCTATCGATCTATATATGTATCCGATACATATTCATATATATATATATATATGGGGTTTGATCAAAATTCCTTTTTCCGGGAACGGCCATTCTTCACGAATAAAAATGTTACTTTCGCGAAACTTTCGCGATCNTATCTTTCGCGGAACCCATGTTGGGCAACAATGCCTCTTCTTCTGGAGATTCATTCGTCACCTACCAAAGCACGCCAAATTATCACGGATCACTTCTTATAGCCTTGTAAAATCTTGTAAACATGCAGCTAGCATCACGTGATCCCTTCTCAGGGCGGATTGTTACTGACTAGGCAATCTTTTTTGCAAGGCTTACTNCTTGGAAGCTTGGCTGCTGCATTTGGAGCTGGTTTCTTGAGACTTCAGAAAGCAACGTTAGGCAGTACCAGTGGCAGGTCCAAGGATGTGCTTCAGGGCTGTGGTATTTGGCTGTTGCGAAGCGCTACTTATGGCGAAAAAGGCTGCTAACAATTCCAATGCTAGCCCTTTTACATGCGGGTCCTGGAACGTGGTACTCACAGCATCAAAAAGAAACAGTCCTGCAAGGAATTACATTGAACTATGCATCTTATAGTGAACTTATATGGTAGTTCATAATATCCAACTTTGGCGAAACTTTCGCGAATAAAAATGTTACTTTCACGAACTCGAAAAAAAACTTTCGCGAGGGTTTCCAACGTAACATGAACGGCTTTCGCAATTAAAACTNCGAACTCGAAAAAAAACTTTCGCGAGGGTTTCCAACGTAACATGAACGGCTTTCGCAATTAAAACTCTTTACAAGGACCTTTAGATCGACTGCCATATGTGTGTGTGTGTGTTTGACTTTTACGGATTTGATACATTTATAGATTTACATGTGATTTTATAGATTCGTAGTGATTGATAGATCATGATAGATCTGTACAATATCTCTCCATATGTGTTCCTGCTCTACACGCAGATCCTGGTTTCAGACCTCTTCTTGCGCGCTGCTCGGCCTGTCGCTGATCATGGCTAATCCCCAAAGGATGTTGGTGTTGCTGCATACGTCCCTCATATTTCCATCGATTTCCCAGGTGTTCTATCGATTTTTTTGGGTTGCTACTAATGACTATATCCATTCTATCCCCATCAATAGTGGATGAATGTAGGTAAAACAATGCCATAAACCATCCCCCAAATCACCATCTTTATAGGTGGTATGTTTACCATTCCAAAATGGGTGGTTTATCATTGTTTTACCCACATTTTACCGATATACATATGCCATAGATATGCCATAGATGCCAGATCTTCAGCTGTTGTTGACCCCCCCCCCTCCTGGTCCAGCGCATCCATACGTTGAAGGGCACCACCGTGAGTTGCAGCCCGTCGTGCCGCAGCACCTGGGGGTAGTTCATCCGGTAGATGATACCTGGTTAGGAAGTAGAAGAACCATAATAACCAGTGAATAGTGAGTTGATAGCCAGAAACATACATAGCATAGGTATTCACATATTAAACAATCCCTGTATAATATGAAACATCGCCCAAAAAAAAAAGTTAGGTTTAGTGGGGGATGTTTTTACACATTTGGGACCCATTGGTTGGGGGATCATCCCACTTAACAAGTGGATTCTGACTGGTTAGTAAGTAGAATAACCAGTATACTTACCAGTCACAACTCCACTTGGCAAACTACTTAGTAACTAGGTACCCCTTATAGTATACCAGTTATGACCGGTTATGATATATCTAGATATACTTAGTAACCAGCTGGTAAGTAGAAGAACCAGTCAATAACCAGTTCACAGCCAGGATCATCGCACTTCATCAGTGGTTCATCTCTGGGCTTCGATCACCGTCGCGGGGCCCAGGGGTTCACCAGTTGCATCCAGTCCGATGATCCCAGTCTCTCAGGCGTGACTGTGAGAAAGAAAGCTATGCCATCAAGCTACAGAAAAATATATTAAGGGTCTCTTTTTACCTATCTATTTGTATAATAATTTATTCTTTATCAATATCTATCTCTTGACCTCGAATTTCAAAGCTGGCCTATCCAACTTCACCAGTTCCCCTTCGCTCCAGCACCTCCAAGACCTGCGTCGCCATCCTCCATTGACGCTGCTGACCTCGACGATGAACCACCGGATGGGATGGGCTGCTGAGCTTCCGAAGATTGGACCCCCATTTCCATCTTTCATTGTTTGAATGCCCATGTGTTATAGTCAGAGTTTTTCTCCTACTGTCTCTGGTATCTCTCCTTCTCGTTCTCGTTTTCTTCTTTCTCGGTCTCTTCCTCCATCGCCATAGTGGGGGAAAACTCCGTTTTCACCATTTTTGATGTTTTATCCTCATGAAAATCCCCCATCCAATCACTCAGACAGCTGCTGAGATCCCTCAGAGACGCCAGCCACAAACACTCACAGCAGCCGTCGCCACGCGAGACCACTCTGCCTTTGGCAAGGCCTCGAGCGTGGCGAGGGGATCCAGCGTGAAAGAAAGAAACAACTGTTGTGGATCATTTATCTGGTTTTGTGGGATTTGTTGGCCAGAATGCATCATTTTGAGAACTGAAAATTGAGTGTCTGGGATGGAACAAGCAAGTTGATTCCTCTGTTTTCATGATATATTCCAGCATATTCCCCAACACCTCAACTTTGGGGAACTCTCAGAAGACCACTGCGAGTCACTGGAGCACACAGTAGCACCCCAAAAGAATGGAAGCTTGTGGTTTATCACTACTGCAGCAGGATTTTCCCTTCTATCATTTCGGTGATTTCTGTTTGGTTGTATATACACATACATACATTACATTACATTCCATTACATTGCATTGCATTGCATTGCATTACGTTACGTTACATTACATTACATTACATTCCATTACATTACATTGCATTGCATTACGTTACATTACATTACATTACATGACATTACATACATGTATAGAAAAAAATAGAATTATGTGGATAGATATGCCAGCAAAATCTGGTTCTAACTGAGCTGTCGGCCTCCGTATTCCAAGTGCCAGACCTCACGCGAGGCCGTTGGGCGAGTGCCAAGTGGGACAGCTGCCGTGTTTCCCGTGGTCAAAAGATGGTATATGGTTCATGGTCCATCCCATGCCATGAGAATTCCTGAAAAATGGGAAGATTAAAATTCCTATCAAAATGGAGTTATTGTTACCATCCCAAGATATGGGTTTGCAATCCATCTGTTGACCATGGCACATGCGGAGGGATACTGAAATCATACCTGGTTGCGCAGCTTTTCGGAGGCTTTTGAGAATCAACCATAGGACGTTCATGTCAATTGGATGCCAGCCAAAGACACCCAACACCATCGCAAAAACCCAGGCCACCCAGACACAACCACCAAAAAGAACTGAATCTGTCCGAAAATATGGCAGCCACAAAGCCCAATGGTTTCGAAAATTCGGATTCCAAACCACTGGATTCTAGATTTAATAGCCATAAATAAACCTTTTCCCCCTGGCTTGGCCATGAATTGGCCCCAAAACACCTGCTGCCCATCTGCCTCAACATCTGCTTCAAGATCCAACAGCCCTGCTGCCAAGCCCCTGCCCGGCCAGTTGCCTCAGGCCAGCCCCCCCCCCGCAATGCCTTTTTCATGCTGCAGAAACTCATACAAAGCCCATCATTTTCTTACTGGTGCTTAGCAGGGAATGAGGGAATGACCTATAATAACCATTAATAATCATCCCATTCCCCCATTCCCTACTAAGCACAAGTAAGTTTTTCCATAAATTTTGCTGGTGATCATCCATAGATCCCCACGATTTTCGTGCGAACTATAGGAGCCATAGGCACTCACATAATCCTATAACCATCACGCTGCCATACCCAGTCAAGTGACCAGTAGGGCGGAGGCCAAAGCACCTCCATCTGGTAGGAGCCGGCGAGAGCTGAAATCCTGCTGTGATAGGTGGCTATTTTGATGATCCGTGAGCAATATTGTGCTGCTAAGAGGATAACACCCTGATTACATGAAGTAGGACGCCTCATATAAATCATCCTCAATGTGACCAGAAATAGGTGGGAGTGAAACCATTCCCAAGTGGAGGTGTATTGACATGGGTTTATCATCCGTCATTAGTTGGTTTTATTGTTTTGCCTCCCAATGGATCAGCCACGGCTCATTGCCTGTCAAAGGAAAATAGAGGACCATTGAAGGCTGATGAAACCTCCATCTCTTCGGAAAATCGCTTCAAAAGTTAATCAGTTTTGACGCACTGCCTCTATTTATCCTATGCCCCGATATGGAATACCAGCCAGTCTTGCGACCCCGAAATCATGGACCAGCAAGTACTGAACCATGGGTTTCCTAAGCATAACACCTGGGTCTCGGTGTCCTCCAAGAGGGTCAAAGCCATCTGCCATTGCCCACTCTTCTCACAAGCTTGCAAGGCTGCACCTGGGCGACCAAATGCAAATCTCTTCACATCTGCTCTCAGAAGTTGTTTGAATTTCTTCTTTGGTGTTTTTTTGACGGGAAACTATGGTGCATACCGATTCAACTCCAGAACAGATGTTCAGCAAAAATAGCGAAGTTAATTTGAGCAACTTTGCCATTTACATTTTGCCATTTACATCATTTACTGCCCAAATCCATGTTCAAAACATGGTGAAATCCATATTTTTCATGTGAACAAGTCCACCATCCGGTAAGGTTTGTCAGTCACCAGTGAGGTCTCGACCCAAACAGGGCAAGTCGACCAGGTCCACCACCTCTCCTGCCGTGAACAGCAGAGTCACGGCCGAACGCCAAAGGGCCCGCCTGCAGGGGCCACTCTCGGAGGTTTAGTTTGCTGGGACAATCATCGAACTAGTCATCTCAATCAATGGGACATGTTCTGCTGAATTCTGGTAAGTGGTAAGCTAACAAATCGATGGAGAATCAGGGCTTCGAACTCAATGGGCCATGTTTCCGATTTCATGGCTATGTTAAATATTGTTAAATTATCATAGGGTAGTAAATAAGAGGGCTAGCCTCTGCCAATCTAACCGTATATGGATGCACATTGGTATGTTTCGGTTTCTGGGTTAGATCACCAGTGAGTACCCTGGAACCTCTTGGTTGTCACGAGGGCTATCCTTGCGCATTGATGGTGATCATCCACGATCATCCAATGTTATCCGTATGTTGTCCACGTTATGAATAAGACAGACCCATCTTCCCCTTAGTCGTTACTATCCCATTGCGAATCTTGGATACCCTGCACTTTTTTGAGCTGGTTAGGTTACAGTACCAGATGTTACCAGATGTTACCAGACCCCCATTTATAGGAAAAAAATGCAGATTCACTAAACTACTCATCGGTTTACGCCCTGCAACATCCAATCCTATACAGTCATATACCCGTGATTCATTGCTTCATGATCGTTGGTTATTATCCGCAGGAAATACCCCTATTCTATCTCCAAATTTGTTGACTAAATCTGCTGATGATTCCATAGTTTTTTGCCCCATGGAAACAATTCCCCATGATATCCCCCTCCCATTAACGTCGCTTACATCCCGTGAAATGACGCCATATTAGTTTGTCCGGCATCCCAAAATCCATGGTTTTATGATACTTTATCACTTTCCCCACAACAAAAAAAAAACGCCTAACCGGGGGTCTGCCGGTATATTTACACGTTTCAGAAAGCGTTGATGCTTCACACTTTGCCTTAAATTCCATCATGAACTGGAATCTTTGATAAGTTCAAATGCTCAAATTCCATGAGCTGGAATCTTTGATGGTGAAAAATCCATCTTAAAAACCCATCTTTTATGGAAAAAAACCTCTTGTAAACGTTCACATAACTATGGAAAATCACCATGTTTCATGGGAAAATCCACTATTTCTATGGCCATTTCCGACCTGGCCAGGGACGCCAGGAGCACTGTGACCTCCTTGGCACCACAGAGTGGCGCCAAGAAACCCACGCGGGCCACGGCATCCAACAGCTCTGGACCTTGGAGCCGGCCGAGGTGGGAAAAATGCTGGTTTTAACCATCAAACATGGAGAGTTAGCCTTCAAAAATTGGGATTTCACCATGAAAAATTGGGATGAAAAATGGGTGATTACACCAAAAATGTGTGTGTGCGCGTGGGTGTGTTCACAATGTTTAATTTTGTTCACACGATTTCCGCACAAATTGCATCATCTACGAAAACATGTCATGATGATTTGACCGATCAAACGGGGATATGAGACAACTTGAAACCGGAAAGGCCCGCGACAAAAACATGGATTTCTTCAATGATGGTGATGGTGATGGTGATGATGATGTGCATGTGCATGTGAAGGTGTGTCTGCCGATGTTTCCGCAAAAATTGTACAACCACAAGTGTTGAAGTCAAGTTTTCATCTCTGTCCAAATCTGCACTGGGCATTGCAAGAGTGTCGCAAAGGCCTATCATCGGTGTTCATGAGTGCCGCACCGGTTGGCGTCGCCGGGTTCTGCAAGATCTGTATAGCAGAAACTTTGCCTGCTTGGGCCGTTCTGGAGGCTGACCTGAGCAAAAAAATCTCGCCAAGATCACAGAAACACCTGGGAACACACGCTTATAAATCAGTAGTTATGAGTAAGGTATAACAACAACTATGGAATGATAACCCATTTATAACCATTTAGAACTTATATGTAACACCACTTAAAATTGGTGAAGGGTCTTAACTGTACGACATGATAAGCAGCCATCAAGCGCCCGAACCTTGAAAGTCTGGCACCATCGACGTTCCTCGCCGCCAAAAGGCTCTACAAAGGGTATTGCTCGGCAAAAAATGTTGGTAAAGCAATACCTGGCACCATCCATATTTTGATGGTTTATACATGTTTATACCACCCACTTATGGTAAACTTGGGGATGGTCTACTCTTGCTTTACCAACGTGGCATAGGGATCACCCTTTGCAGCCCCGACCTGGACCACGTCCTCTTCGTCTGGCCATGCCACATCTGCAAGCCGCCCCATGGCGCACCAAGACACGGATTCCGTGTCCTAACGGCCAAAATGAATACTGAAACCGACCAAGAAAAATGATTTAAAATTTAAGAGGTTCCCTTTGTCACTTTTTCTGTTAGCTGAGCAAATTGTCCCATGAAATGTGCATAATCAAACAAAAATGTAGAATGTCTCGCACGACAATAAGGGACGGTTTTCTTTGGTTGTGGTGAATTTGCTTCACTTTCTGCTGAGGCCTCACAGAGCAGCTTTGGTCTCAGGGCATGTTTGCCGCAATTGATTCTGCCGACATGGGTGTGTTTTTGCATCTTTGACCGTTTGACCCACAAACTGGCCGATACGATTGCGCCCGCTTACCAGAGGGAGCTGTCTTCAAAATTTGTAGTCAATTGAGTTGCGAAACCTTACATTTTCACAGTTTCACTGGCTGTGTGGTGGGCTGCAAATGGCTGCTGGGATCCTGCTGTCACATCGGGGCCGGCTGTGTTGTTATTCAAACATCTCTTCACCCAGTGAGGTTTCACCTCAACATATTTTGAACAGAAAAAATTTCTGCAATGGAAATTAACAAAAGACACTCTGGCTACGTTTGCCCCGTTTTGTTTGTGCTTTCGGAATTTTTGCCGGATCACGAATCTGGTCCCTTCGGTGTCCTCATGCTGTCTTAGCTCAACATGTCAGCTGGATCCCGCGTTCCGATTTCCGTAGCATGGTTGCTTCGCGTGGACGGTCATGATTTTTTTGTTGGGTGGATGCCCGCAGCGGGTGGGCACACGGATGGGAAGTGGTTGCTAACGGTTGTGCGTCTGTCTGTGTTGAATGGATGTGGCCGGTATGCTCCAGCTGTCTTGTCTTGTCCGTGTGGTTTCTTAGGTAGTTTCAAATCTTAGAAAGGTGTTGGTTCATTTCGATCTAATTTCATTTTTTTCTTTTCCCCTTCATTTTTCCTTCCTTTGTTTCCTTCTCTCTCTTGTTTCCCTTCCTGTTTCCCTTTCCTTGGTTATTTAATCTGTTTGTTTTTTTCCGTGCTGCGTTTTTTCCATCATTTTTTTGGTTTGTTTTCCGTCTTCTTTATTTTTGTATTTTTTTTTTTAATCGTCATTTTTTCTTTGGAAACCATGGCATTCAAAGAGTTCTTTGGGAGGTGTGCTGAGCTGGGCACAACCGCTGTAGCAATGCATTGTTCAGATGTAGTCGGTCCACCAAAACAATATTCGGGAAACTCCTCCAAAAAAAACTTGGTGCTGGGAATTGTTCACGGCCGGGAGGTCCTTATTTCGGGAACATATTTTGGATAGTTTGCCACAATTCACCCCCGTCCCACTAATCAACATACGACAAGGGTGAAAAATACTTTGCAAAGGAACAAAAGGATATATTTTTTTGGACAATGCCATGGAAATATATTTGCATGCATTGGATTCCTTACTTGTCCTCAAGATTTCCCTTTTCTTTATTTACAGCGAACATGACCGACATAAATTCATATGAGTTAAAATCATTGCATAGATTCATTCATGGTTAAGGAATGGATCAAGGATCCCACACGTTGGGCCCAGTCACGTCCCCATTGACCCTTCCCCCACCATTAATCAACATCCAACATTTCCCGCCCTTCACTTGGGTACGACCTTTCCCCTACGTGGTGCATGTTGAGAATGCGTTTCGTTTTTGCTGTCCCCATAAGTATTACAAGTCCAAGATTTTTCATGCCGCCACCACCTTTCAACTGTCACGGTTTTTTTTTTTGACAACTCAATTTCCCACTGCGATTCCGCGCCTTGTCACGTCGACAGTACGTTTCAATTGCCTTCTTCACGTTTGACTATTTTTTCGTGTGCGGAATACCATCAATGTATTGTATGCACTGGTACATTACAATTTCACTCGAACGTTATGAGTTGGGATGCTACCGGTTGGTCTGACCGTATATTACCAGTAGCACCGCACAAGGCGGCGGCGGAATTTTCAGAATAAGATCTATAGGAAAGGTTCGCTGTTGTGAGTCATGGATGGCATAGCAGATCCACTGATGGATCAAAAGGTGGTTGGAGCGTCGGCCTATCTATCTGTCTATCTATCTGCCTGCCTAACTAACTAACTAACTGACTCACTGACGAAATGACTAACTGACTAACTGAATGACTCATAATATACATTTTTTGTCAACCGGCAACCGGCACCGGCAACCGGCAACCGGCACCGGCAACCGGCATCTGGCAGCCGGCAACTGGCAACCGGCAACC
>BGPT01002410.1:0-83449 GCA_003297045.1 Symbiodinium sp. clade C Y103 | reverse complement strand
AATGTATATTTTGTATAGAAATCTCACATTTTGTTGAAATCTCAAATATTTTCTGGTCAAATTTTCTATGGAAATCCAACTTTTTGTATGGAAATCTTACATTTGTATATGGAATACCTTTTGTATGGAAATCTCACATTTTGTATGGAAATCTCACATTTTCTTTGGAAATCCTACATTTTGTATGGAAATCTCACATTTGGAAATATCAGGAATCTGACATTTTTTTGGAAATTTCACATTTTTTAAAAAAATGTGACGTTTTGTATGGAAATTGCACTTTTGTATCGTAAAACTTTGACACGCAAAGTTAGATCGCGAAAACCGCTTTCAAACCTCTTACGCTCAAAGTAAACCCAAACCATTTGTTTGAGTTTGCACGTTCTCTCGCGTTTCTGCAGTCTCGGAATCCTCAGAGGCCGTCTCTCGGCAACACACACACACTTTTCGCTTCCCGGTTCTTCATGAATCTGACATTTTGTATGGAAATCTCATCAATCTGACATTTTGTATAGAAATCTTACATTTTGCATGGAAATCTCGCATTTTGCGTGGAAATCTGACATTTTGTATGGAAATCTCACGCATTTAACATTTTGTATGGAAATCTTATGGAAATCTTACATTTTGTATGGAAATCTCACGAATCTGACATTTTGTGAGGAAATCATACATACTGTATGGAAATTTCACATTTTGTATGGAAATCTCACGAATCTGACATTTTGTGAGGAAATCATACATACTGTATGGAAATTTCACATTTTGTATGGAAATCTCACATTTTGTAAGGAAATCCTACATTTTGCATCGAAATTTCACATTTTGTATGAAAATCTGACATTCTGTATGGAAATCTGACATTTGGTATGGAAACCTCACATTTTGTATCATTACATTTTGAATGGAAACCTTACATTTTGTACGGAAATTTCACATTTTGTATGGAAATCTAACATTTTGTATGGAAATCTCACGAATCTGACATTTTGTAAGGAAATTTCAGATTTTGTTTGGAAATCTTACATTTTGTATGGAAATCTCANTGGTATGGAAATCTCATATTTTGTATGATCACATTTTGTATGGAAATCCTACATTTTGTGATTTGAGGATAGCGATTTCATGGTGCAGTTTTTGGCATTTTCCTGATGCAATTTTCTGGTTCCTGTTTTGGTTGCGTCTGCGTCTTCTTTTCAGTAGATGAGGCCCAATCCGGCTTCATTTTCAATGGACGAAATTGGATTCAAAATGTCTTTGATTATGGACAAAAAAATACATTTTGTATGGAAAATTTGACATTTTGTAATCATACAAAATGTAATCATACAAGATGAGAGATGCCCATACAAAAAATGAGATTTCCATACAAAATGTGAAATTGACTTACAAAATGTCAGATTCGTGNATCATACAAAATGTAATCATACAAGATGAGAGATGCCCATACAAAAAATGAGATTTCCATACAAAATGTGAAATTGACTTACAAAATGTCAGATTCGTGAGTTTATACCAAATGTGAGATTTCCATACAAAATGTGAAATTTCCCTACCAAATTTAAGATTTCCATACAAAATGTAATCATACAAAATATCAGATTTCCATACCAAATGTCAGATTTCCATACAAAATGTGAAATTTCCATACACAATGTCAGATTTCCATACAAAATCTGAAATTCGTGAGATTTCCATCCAAAATGTGAAGTTTGCATACAAAATGTGAAATTTTCATACAAAATGTAGGATTTCCATACAAAATGTCAGATTCATGAGATTTCGATACAAAATGTGAGATTTCCATACAAAATGTACGATTTCCATACAAAATGTAGGTTTTCCACAAAATATTGGGTCGAAATACGCAGCAAGGAATGCATGAAACATCATTTCTGTTTGTTGCTACCAATTCTTTGATCTTTGATATGTTTGAAGTCCGCCATCTTTCAATTCCTTCTAGCTTTACATTTTAGATTGCCAAAAACTGCACCATGAAATTGTTGTCCTTAAATCACAAAATTTGTTATTTCTGTTCGAAGAAGTCCTTGAGTTTTGAAAATCAAACTTAACGGATTTATTTAACAGCTCAACAGAATAACATTGCCCCGGGCGCTATGGGAAAAAAGAACAGGTTNTTGAGTTTTGAAAATCAAACTTAACGGATTTATTTAACAGCTCAACAGAATAACATTGCCCCGGGCGCTATGGGAAAAAAGAACAGGTTTGGACACGGTTTTATCATTGTGATTTTCAGTACCGGTGTATGGCAATGGCNTAACATTGCCCCGGGCGCTATGGGAAAAAAGAACAGGTTTGGACACGGTTTTATCATTGTGATTTTCAGTACCGGTGTATGGCAATGGCACGCACAGTATACATGGGGCAAAAGCGAACCTAAATTTCACAAATGATAGCGTCCTCAGCTGCCTTCCATCCCTTCCATTCAACCTCTTTGGATAGCACGGCACGGTCAGCTTCTCCGTTGTTACCGCGCTCTACACTTTCTTGGTCATTCTTGAGAAGGCTGGAACCTAACACATGTAGTCTCCAAATTTGTATTTAACCCGGTGCACTGTCCAATATGGAGGTTTGGGCGCTGCCAAAATACTTCTTCTATGACGCATGGAGGGAAAATCCAGCACATAGCCACAAGATCCACTGTTCTATCGCAGAGGGCCTATGCCCATTCCCAGAAACTTGCAAGCTGGAGTAAACATGCCCACGTCACAATCGGTACAGAATCCAATCCGCAACAGCAGACTCTGCCCTGGCCTTCGGGGAGAGAGGATCCACTCTGGCCAACGGTTTCCATCGAGTGCATACCCCCACACAAGGCCAATGTCCGGGTGCCCTGGGAGGAATCTAGGATCAAGGATCAAGGAGGCAGCCCTTTGCTACATCGTAATTCTCAGCCTCCACTAGAATTAGTCTCATTCTGGTTAATCTGGGGCCGAATTTTCGCGGGTGGGTCATGACCGCAATAGCAAGTGGCGGTGTGCTGTCACCTATTCTCTGGGAATCGAGGATACGGTTGTATTTCTGTAGATCCATCGGGTTACCATTTACTTTCCCGTGTTCATAGGTTACTCCCATGAGATTTGTGTCTATCCTCGATACGCCCGAGGTCAAGGTTGCAAGCACCTGAGCTCCTCCCATCGCTCCACGCATATCTAGGGGTGACACAATAGTGGTAACAGTGATTGCCCGCGAGAGGCCAACCGTTGCTCTAGTGATCGCCTCCTGATTCTGGGTTGGAGAAGATCTTAGCTGTCCGCTTAAAAACCCATAACCAGGTTGGAATATGATTCCATGATATGCTGTCGCACCTGCCAGTGTGACAACATTGGCCACTTTGAAAGGCGCTGGGCTGCCATCTGGCTTCTTTGGTATATTTTCTTGATCCTGTAGGTGATTCCTCATCGCTGTTAATGTAGTAAGAGCTAGAAGGCCTGGCGTTGTGTTATCCACTCCAACAGGAATATCTTCCGTGTGCCTGAGCACAGTGTCCCATAACTCTGCTGTTGTTTCAGTTGTTACTTTAGGTCCCAGTCGGGTGTCGCCATCCCAGAAATACTGTCTTTGGCAATTGTGTTGCCAATAGATGTATCTAAATCCAGTTGGCACTGTGTAGTCATCCCGCCTGGTGCCCGTGCCTATGGTCATGGTACGGTCTTCATTAATCTGGCATAGTTCAGGGTAGTTGACACCAACAAGGAGTTCATACACCTGCTGCGGCACTCGGCTGCTGGTAGGCATCATGAGAGCCCAGTGGTGTGCTCCTATAAGCCCAGATGCTTCCATCGTGCTACTGGCTACTTGGTATGAGAAAGGTGAGTCCTCAGCTACCGTAAGTGAGGTTAGGAAAAGCAACAGTCCAATTGGGTGGGTCGTATCTAGTCCCCTTAACGCTGGGTTGTACCCACTCCCCCAAGCAGAGAGAGGTGGCAGTTGCTGCTCGTGCGGCCGGCCTCCGGGCCGTCGGCACCATAAGCCTCTTAGACTTCTCTCTGCTACCTCTTTCGCAAGGTCGTGGATTTCCCCTTGCTGTTTCCCTCTAATGGCTGACACGACTTCCAGGAAAGTTATGGGCAGCGTTTTTGGAGTTCGCCATTGGTGTCGAGCTCTCAAGCCCATGTACGCTTCATTAAGTCGTTCGCGTAGCCGTACTTGTTNTATGGGCAGCGTTTTTGGAGTTCGCCATTGGTGTCGAGCTCTCAAGCCCATGTACGCTTCATTAAGTCGTTCGCGTAGCCGTACTTGTTCCTGGTCATTTGGGTTTTCGAGACCTCCTTTACCTTGATTATTGTCACCCATTAATACCTGCAAGCACTGCTGTTTTGGGAGCGTTGCTGTGAAAATTCCTTTGATCTCACCATGTTGTTGTGCTTCGTCTTGGAAGCTGATACTACTGTGTTCTACATGATGTACTACAGTTTTGATGTAGCTCTGCGAGTTGGAATATATGGTACCAGATGTAGCAACTACCACTCTTGCATTGCTGATTCGCTCTGCTGCCCGGGCAGTAGGGACGTCTATAGTTCCATCTCCTTTCCTTGTTTCGCTCTTTTTACTAGTGTCGCTGTACGGGCGAACCAGCAACATTTTTTGTTCCGTGTTGAGGTCTAGAAGGTCAACTAGCGTCGATATAGCTTGACCTGCTGGATTTTCTTTGTGATACATTGTAAACTAACTTGGCATTTGTGGTAGTTAGAGCTATCCACACTAGAAGGTAGGTCAACGACGTCGTCTTGCCGGCACCAAAGACGCCTCCAATGGCTAGGGTCGATCTACCGGTTTTGATTGCTAGTGAGAGGGCTGCTACTAGGCCTACTAAATGTCCTGCATCAGTGTCAGCTTCTCGGATTAGTTGTGCTGCAAATCCCTGCGCATGTGGCAGGTATAGTGCCTTATCTCCAGTTGCTAGGAGGCATGTCAGTCGGAAGAGACTTCGCAAAATTTCTTCAACATGCGGGATAGTGAAGGTGTCACTCGGGAGGTCACGAGGAATGCCCAAGATAACTGGCCTTTGGCTGGCGGGAACTTGTCCTAGCTGCAGGAGATGGCTTGGATACAGGGTGTGCCCTATCATCATACCTGATTTTATTCTAATTGGCCGACCTTGCCCTAATGAGAGTAACACCTCTGGGTTAATCGCTGTTGTCTGGTCAGTATTGGCAGAGTCCAGGCTGGTGGTAAGTTCATGGAACTTAGGGATTAGCACCATTTTCCATTTTTCAGCCTGGCACGCTCTGAGCGAGTTGACCACAGGATTATCTGTGGGCTTGATTTTACGGTTGATCTGTTCAGTAATGATGAAAAAGCCTCTGTAGGTTATTCCCTCTGTATCAGGTAGCAGAGAGAAGTTCAGCATTATCACATCTCCTGAATTTACGCCTCTCTGCAATGTTTGTGGCTTGTCCACTGCTATTCTGTAGAGGTCCCACGGATTATCGAAATTGTACTCACTGACAAAGGCAGCAGGACTTTGGTTTGGATCATGGAAGCTACAGTCTACTTCGTGCATTCCGTGGACTCCTTTGGCCGTAGGAGTGAACGATGCCTCTAACTTATGGAGCTTGGCTGCGATGATTTGTTTGCCCGTTTTATCCTCTCTATTGCTGTCATAATTTTCTTTGTCACTTCGTGTGACTTGCGGCAACAAGAGGTGGAGAATGACGATCAGCTCACGCAACGGTAGTGGGGCCAGGAGCTTTCTAGCTGTGTCACTCAACCAGTCCAGGCTCTTTTTCGGGCCAAGTCTTATTTCGAAGCTTTGTAATACTTTTGACTTGAGATCTTCCAGAGATTCTATATTGACCACGGCTGCCGTCAGGTTTTTCCGTGCTCTTGCTAATAATTCATCATCGTCCTCATGCAAATCCTGTATTAATGCTGTGAAGTCAAGGGCATTGGTGAGCCTCAGCCAGGATGTGAACCGTAAAGGTGTTGCCATCCGGATTCGTAATGGTCTGAATAATTCGCTCTCTAGGCTGAGTTCCCTAGCTTCCCTGATTCCTCTAGGCATGTCCACATCTAGGAGATATGCGTAGCTGTGGTATGGTTCCTTCATCCAAGGCGGTTTGCCTTTGATGTAGACCATTTGGAGACGTTGGGTAAGCAGCGCTATTAGGGGGGTGTTTTTAAGCTGGCATAGCGTGTCTTCTTCTAGGTGTATCACCCTTACTTCATGCAAAAGACCTGTCTTATTGGACATGGTGCTCATATGAAGTAATAGTGGGACTAGAGCCGGGTGCATGGCAAGGGCCGCTATGTGTAATTTTACTTTGAATGGGAGTCTGGCTGCTATGACCCCTAGGCAGGCACCTGCATAGCTCCCCGCCGAGAAGCCTCGGATAGCAACCGGCTGCAAAACAAAGTCTTGACTAATGTTCCACTGATCTGGATAGATGTCGTGTAACAAGAGCCTGACTGCTTCTGGATGGAGTCCTATTAATTGCCAGAAGCAGCCCGCCAGGTACGCCGGGTGTGGTTCTGCTCTGTGCGCTGGTAATCTTCTTGCCGCTCTAACGGTGAGTAGTGCTCTGTTGTATATGACATCTGAGGATACCCCACAGACAGCTGACCAAATATCACCGGCTTCCTGAGTGTGCAGTATCAGTTGAGTGATCTCGTGTAGGCCAGTTGTTCTGCCTAGTCCGGTACGGAGCTCCTTAGCCGCTTGTTGATCTACTGGAGTAAGGGTAGGACCGTATACCAGTGTATTGTCAACTTTCTTACCAGCAAGGGTAAGATGTGGAGCCTGCTCCAGTTCAAGCGCTGATCCGCCTAGTCCTAGGCAGTCAATGACTACTTCTTGCAGCTCCTGATCTGGCGCATTTGCCCAACCTCCATTTNGAGCCTGCTCCAGTTCAAGCGCTGATCCGCCTAGTCCTAGGCAGTCAATGACTACTTCTTGCAGCTCCTGATCTGGCGCATTTGCCCAACCTCCATTTAGTTCCACTAATGCCCTTATTAGGGTGAGCGCCTCCGGGCACCCTCCCGTATAGACATTCCCTTCTTGGAGGATTTGATGCAGCGTGACAATTGTGTTGAACAGCTCTGTGGAGTGCTCCCAGGGTTTCACTCCCCGGGTTGTACTGGCTTCTACTTAGGCGAAGGAAGGGGAGCGTCACTGGCACCCCATCACGGACATCTCTCGGCCAACCGTCTAGCGTTCTAGGTGCTGAGCAAACCGAATCAGCAGCGTTATCCGTATCTTCTTCATCACTTGACATAGGGCTTGGCGATATGGAGATGTCCTTATTACTGCGACTCGGTATGGTAGGTTCTTTTTCTTCTTCACATGCCTAGCAGAATGATTCTGCATCACGGGTTGTGACACATTTACCAATCCTTGCAGCGGGAACAATGGGGTCTTTTTCTTCTTCACATGCCTAGCAGAATGATTCTGCATCACGGGTTGTGACACATTTACCAATCCTTGCAGCGGGAACAATGGGGGTGCAGGAAAGAGGCCTTTCTGCGGCTCTATTTGCATGCTGACAGTAGTCCATCTTAGCAGGAGTGCCGCCCTGAGTTCAGACGAAATTCCTTTCCTACCTGTCAGACCAGTCCATTGCATCCCCCCAATTGGGCTCCAGGTCTTACTTTGCCACGCAGCAGGTCTGTCCTCAATGCCTAGGATGCACGCTAGGAGAGGCTGCCAGCCCTCTGTTGACAGCTTTGCAAGGACTTCAGGTGCTTCTAACTTCGTTCCTCCGAAACTGTGGTAGATGGCTGGTCTTAAGTGTGATTGGCAGAACTTATGGGCTTGAAATAGCTGCGCTCCGGGGAGTGATTTTGCAGCAATTGTCCCTTCGATAGGGGTCAGCAGAGCTAAGGCGGCTTGCTCGAAGGTACCTCTAGCCCATCTATTGAACGGTGGCTGCCTAGCACGACCCTGCGCATCGAGGTTGTCTATGGAGGATGTTCTTGGCCAAGGTTGGCCTGGTAACCAATTGTCAGGGATTGGCCAATATGCCTTGATGGCAAACTCCCCATAAATTGCCCAAATTGACAATAGGTCAAGGTTGATGTCCGCACGGACTCCTAGGAATGGTGTGAGCAACAACCCACTCTTAACAGCAGTTGTTGGATTGTCCGGGTACGTTGACCCCATCAACAGGTTCTCCCTTTTCTTCTTTAAACTATGCGGAACTACCAGGTCCAGAGTTTGCGAGATGCTCCTGTTGTAGCGGCGAGCAAGGCCAGAGCCAGCCCTGTCCGTAAGTGCCACGTCTGCCGCACGAAAGTGACATGGATGCTGCAAAGTAGCAGAATTGTGCGACAATGTTGTGTGCAACAATGTTTAGTGTGAAAGAGTTGTGTGTCACAATGTTTGTGTGTGTGGGAGAATTGTGTGTGACAATGCTTTGTGTGTGTGATGGTTTTATGCGACACTGTTGTGAGTGTGTGAGTTGTATGTAACAATGTTGTGTGTGTGTGTGTGTAAGAATGTTAGTTGTGTGTGAGAGAGTTGTCTAACAATGTTGTGTGGAATGTTGTGTGTAAGAGAGATGTTTGTGACAATGTTGTGTGTGAGAGAGTTGTGTGTGACATGTTTTCTGTGTGCGAGAGTTGTGTGACAATGTTGTGAATGTGTGTGTGTGTGTGTGAGTTGTATGTGACAATATTGTGTGTGTGTGTGAGAATGTTGTGTGTGTGTGTGTGAGAATGTTGTGTGTGAAAGAGTTGTCTCTGAGAGAGTTGTGTATGATAATGTTGTGTGTAGGAATGTTGTGTGTAAGAGAGTTGTTTGTGACAATGTTGTGTGTGAGAGAGTTGTGTGTGGCAATGTTTTGTGTGAGAATGTTGTGTGTAAGAGACTTGTGTTGTGTGTGAGAGAGTTGTGTGTGAAAATGTTGTGTGTAAGAGAGTTGTGTGTGTGAGAATGTTGTGTGTGAAAGAGTTGTGTGTGAGAGAGTAGTGTGACAATGTTGTGTGTAAGAAGGTTGTGTGTGTCAGAATGTTGTGTGTGAAAGAGTTGTGTGTGAGAGAGTAGTGTGACAATGTTGTGTGTAAGAAGGTTGTGTGTGAGAGAGTTGTGTGTGATAATGTTGTGTGTGAGAGAGTTGTGTGTGACAATGTTGTGTGTGAGAATGTTGTGTGTGGGAGAGTTGTGTGTGACAATGTTGCGTGTGAGAGAGTTGTGTGAAAATGTTGTGTGTAAGAGAGTGGTCTGTGTGAGAATGATGTGTGCGTGTGTGAGAGAGTTGTGTGTGACAATGTTGTATGTGAGAGAGTTGTATGTGACAATGTTGTGTGTGTGAGAGTTGTATGTGACAATGTTGTGTGTGAGAGAGAGGAGGACGCGGGAGGAGGCGGCTGGAGGAGGCGGCAGAGCCCGGGTGCAGAGAACCCCACACAATGTTGTTGTGAAAAAAAGACACAACGAGCCCGATCCGAAAGTGCTGAGAGGGTTGCATGAGCTATGTCAAAATTCGCACCCAAAGTGCCGAGATGGTGGCGCGAGCGATCCCAAACTGAGCGCAGCACCACAACGAGAGCGATCCAATGCACCCAAAGTGGCGAGAGGTTTGCGCGAACTATGTCAAAAGTCGCACTGCGCCAAAGCGAGAGCGATTCAACTGGCCCAAAGTGCCAGGGAGCGATCTCAAAATTCGCACCGCACCGAACTGAGAGCGATCCGATACGCCCGATACGCACAAAGTGATCAGAGGGTTGCGCGAGCACACGAAACACGAACATGGAAAATGACAAAACCGACGTTTTTTCTAGGTCTCAGCCACTTTCTCGGTCGAGGTCTACGAAGTACTGCGCCTGCTGCGGAAAAATGAGCCCAAGGCATTCGAAGTCCTGCACGTGCCAGACAGAATCATCATCATCACCTCTAAAACCAAGTTCGACGACAGTTTCGCAAAACGCGATTTTCGACCCTTTCAAAACGTTGTCCAAATTCACCAAGTATTATATACACATGCCACAAAAAATGACTTCCAAAAGCACCTCTCATTCTGACCCACGCCTGCCAACGTTTTAGCAACTTGCAGAATGTCCCACGCCTGCCACGCGGATGAACAAGTGTCCATGTCCTGCGCCTGCCACACAAGACAACGTTTCAACCCTCAAAATGCGCCAGATGTTCCATGCTTGCCACACGAAATGAAAATAGCTCAAAAAACGAGCACGGCGCGTCAGTAAAAGGGGGCGTTTGGAAAAGGCCAGCATCGCGCCGCAAACTTGTGCGAGTTTGCGCAGTCGAAACGCACATGCACATCTCAGAAAGGAATTTTTACGCGAGAATTTACAGCCAAAACGCCCAGATGGAGCACCCTGATCAAGTACCGGCCTTTACTATTGCCGTAAGAACCCCTCCGTGTGGACACACTGATTGATCAAAAAAACAAACAAGAGGAGCCAACGAACCGAATGCAGATCACGCAAAAAGACACATAAACAAACAGGATGAAGAAGGTTGGTCACATAAACAAACAACTATTATAAGAAACACTTTAGGTCACTTGCTGCATACGTCGGCGGGAAGCTCTGCTAGATGGGAGAAGAAAACATCGAAGAAAAAGTGTAACGTGTGAAGTGTAAAGTGTGAAGTGTAGAGTGTAGAGCATGAGGTGTAAAGTGTGAAGTGTGACGTGTGGAGCGTCAACTGTGGGGTGTAAAGTGTGGAGTGTAAAGTGTAGCGTGTGGGGTGTAAAGTGCGGAGTGTAAAGTGTAGAGTGTGGGGCTGTAAAGTGCAGAGTGTTAAGTGTGAAGTGTGGTGGAGTGTAGAGTGAGAAGTGTGGAGTTTGAAGTGTGGAGTGTAAAGTGTAGAGTGTGGAGTGTGGAGTGTAAAGTGTAGAGTGTAAAGCGTGGAGTGTATAGTGTAGAGTGTGGGGTGTGGAGTGTGGAGTGTAAAGTGTGGAGTGTAAAGCGTAGAGTGTCGAGTGTGAAGTGTGGAGTGTGGAGTGTAAAGTGTGGAGTGTGGAGTGAAAAGTGTGGAGTGGAAAGTGTAGGGTGNGTGGAGTGTAAAGCGTAGAGTGTCGAGTGTGAAGTGTGGAGTGTGGAGTGTAAAGTGTGGAGTGTGGAGTGAAAAGTGTGGAGTGGAAAGTGTAGGGTGTGGGGTGTGGAGTGCGGAGTGTGGAGTGTAAGGTGTGGAGTGTGGAGTGTGGGGTGTGAAGTGTGGAGTGTGGAGTGTAAAGTGTGGAGTGTGGGGTGTGAAGTGTGGAGTGTGGAGTGTAAAGTGTGGAGTGTAGAGTGTGGAGTGTGGAGTGTAAAGTGTGGAGTGTGGAGTGTGGGGTGTGAAGTGTGGAGTGTGGAGTGTAAAGTGTGAAGTGTGGAGAGTGGAGTGTAAAGTGTAAAGTGTGGAGTGTATAGTGTAGAGTGTGGAGTGTGGTGTGTGGGGTGTGAAGTTTGGAGTGTGGAGTGTAAAAAATTGTGGAGTGTAAAGTGTAGAGTGTGAAGTGTGGCGTGTGGAGTGTGAAGTATAAAGTGTGAAGTGTGGCGAGGGGGATGTAAAGTGCAGAGTGTAAAGTGTGGAGTGTATAGTGTAGAGTGTGGGGTGTGCAGTGTGGAGTGGGAAGTGTAAAGTGCGAAGTGTGGAGTGTAAAGTGTGGAGTGTGGGGTGTAGAGTGAGGAGTGTGGAGTGTAAAGTGTGGAGTGTGGAGTGTAAAGTGTGGAGTGTGGAGTGTAAAGTGTGGAGTGTAGAGTGTGGAGTGTTGAGTGTAAAGTGTGGAGTGTGGAGTGTGGGGCCTGAAGTGTGGAGTGTGNGAGTGTGGAGTGTTGAGTGTAAAGTGTGGAGTGTGGAGTGTGGGGCCTGAAGTGTGGAGTGTGGAGTGTAAAGTGTGAAGTGTGGAGAGTGGAGTGTAAAGTGTAAAGTGTGGAGTGTATAGTGTAGAGTGTGGGGTGTGAAGTGTGGAGTGTGGAGTGTAAAGTGTGGAGTGAGGAGTGTAAAGTGTGGAGTGTGGAGCGTGGGGTGTAGGGTGAGAAGTGTGGAGTTTGAAGTGTGGAGTGTGGGGTGTGAAGTGTGGAGTGTGGAGTGTGGAGTGTAAAGTGTGGAGTGTATAGTGTAGAGTGTGGGGTGTGGAGTGTGGAGTGTGAAGTGTAAATTGTGAAGTGTGGATAGTGGAGTGTAAAGTGTGGAGTGTGGAGTGTAAAGTGTGGAGTGTAAAGTGTGCAGTCTAAAGTGTAGAGTGTGGGGTGTGGAGTGTGGAGTGTGACGTGTAAAGTGTGAAGTGTGGAGAGTGGAGTGTAAAGTGTAAAGTGTGAAGTGTATAGTGTAGAGTGTGGGGTGTGGAGGGTGGAGTGTGAAGAGTAAAGTGTGGAGTGTGGAGTGTAAAGTNGTAAAGTGTAAAGTGTGAAGTGTATAGTGTAGAGTGTGGGGTGTGGAGGGTGGAGTGTGAAGAGTAAAGTGTGGAGTGTGGAGTGTAAAGTGTAAAGTGTGAAGTGTGGAGTGTAAAGTGTAGAGTGTGGAGTGTGAAGTGTAGAGTGTGGAGTGCAAAGTGTGGAGTGTGGAATATAAAAAATGCTGGAGTGTAAAGTGTAGAGTGTAGAGTGTGGGGTGTGAAGTGTAAAGTGTGAAGTGTGGAGTGTGGAGTGTGGAGTGTAAAGTGTGGAGTGTGGAGTGTAAAGTGTGAAGTGTGGAGTGTGGAGTGTAAAGCGTGGAGTGTGAAGTGTGGAGTGTGGGGTGTGAAGTGTGGAGTGTGGAGTGTAAAGTGTGGAGTGAAAAGTGTAGGGTGTGGGGTGTGGAGTGTGGAGTGTAGGGTGAGACGTGTGGAGTTTGAAGTGTGGAGTGTGGAGTTTAAAGTGTAGAGTGTAAAGTGTGGAGTGTATAGTGTAGATTGTGGAGTGTAAAGTGTGGAGTGTAAAGTGTAGAGTGTGGAGTGTGAAATGTGGAGTGTGGAGTGTAAAGTGTGGAGTGGGAAGTGTGGAGTGTGGAGTGTAAAGTGTGGAGTGTAAAGTGTAGAGTGTGAAGTGTGGAGTGTGGAGTGTGAAGTGTAAAGTGTGAAGTGTGGAGAGTGGAGTGTAAAGCGTAGAGTGTCGAGTGTGAAGTGTGGAGTGTGGAGTGTAAAGTGTGGAGTGTGGAGTGAAAAGTGTGGAGTGGAAAGTGTAGGGTGNAAAGTGTGGAGTGTGGGGTGTGAAGTGTGGAGTGTGGAGTGTAAAGTGTGGAGTGTAGAGTGTGGAGTGTGGAGTGTAAAGTGTGGAGTGTGGAGTGTGAAGTGTACAGTGTGAAGTGTGGAGTGTGGAGTGTGAAATGTGGAGTGTGGAGTGTGGGGTGTGAAGTGTGGAGTGTGGAGTGTAAAGTGTGGAGTGTAAAGTGTGGAGTGTGGAGTGTGGGGTGTAAAGTGTGGAGTGTGGAGTGTAAAGTGTGGAGTGTGGAGTGAAAAGTGTGGAGTGTGGAGTGTAAAGTGTGGAGTGTAGAGTGTGGAGTGTTGAGTGTAAAGTGTGGAGTGTGGAGTGTGGGGCCTGAAGTGTGGAGTGTGNGAGTGTGGAGTGTTGAGTGTAAAGTGTGGAGTGTGGAGTGTGGGGCCTGAAGTGTGGAGTGTGGAGTGTAAAGTGTGAAGTGTGGAGAGTGGAGTGTAATGTGTAAAGTGTGGAGTGTATAGTGTAGAGTGTGGGGTGTGAAGTGTGGAGTGTGGAGTGTAAAGTGTGGAGTGAGGAGTGTAAAGTGTCGAGTGTGGAGTGCAGTGAGAAGTGTGGAGTTTGAAGTGTGGAGTGTGGAGTGTGGGGTGTGGAGTGTGGAGTGTGAAGTGTGGAGTGTGGAGTGTAAAGTGTGGAGTGTAAAGTGCAGAGTGTGGGGTGTGAAGTTTGGAGTGTGGAGTGTAAAGTGTAGGGTGTGGAGTGTGGAGTCTAGAGTGTAAAGTGTGCAGTTTGAAGTGTGGAGTGTGGAGTGTGAGGTGTGAAGCTTGAAGTGTGGAGTGTGGAGTGTAAAGTGTGGAGTGTGGAGTGTGGGGTGTGAAGCGTGGAGTGTGGAGTGTAAAGTGTGGAGTGTAAAGTGTGCAGTGTGGAGTGTGGAGAGTGGAGTGTAAAGTGTAAAGTGTGGAGTGTATAATGTAGAGTGTGGGGTGTGAAGTGTGGAGTGTGGAGTGTAAAGTGTGGAGTGTGGAGTGTAGAGTGTGGAGTGTGGAGTGTAAAGTGTAGTGTAAAGTGTGGAGTGTATAGTGTAGAGTGTGGAGTGTAAAGTGCGGTGTGTAAAGTGTAGAGTGTGGAGTGTGAAGTGCGGAGTGTGGAGTGTAAAGTGTGGAGTCTAAAGTGTAGAGTGTGGAGTGTGGAGTGTGGGGCGTGGAGTGTGGAGTGTGAAGTGTAAAGTGCGGAGTGTGGAGTGTAAAGTGTGGAGTGTAAAGTGTAGAGTGTGGAGTGTGAAGTGTGGGGTGTGGAGTCTGGAGCGTGAAGCGTAAAGTGTGAAGTGTGGAGTGTGGGGTGTGAAGTGTGGAGTGTGGAGTGTAAAGTGCGGAGTGTGGAGTGTGGAGTGTGGGGCGTGAAGTGTGGAGTGTGGAGTGTAAAGTGGGAAGTGTGGAGAGTGGAGTGTAAAGTGTAAAGTGTGGAGTGTATAGTGTAGAGTGTGGGGTGTGGAGTGTGGAGTGTGAAGTGTAAAGTGTGAAGTGTGGAGTGTGGAGTGGAAAGTGTGAAGTGTGGAGTGTAAAGTGTGGAGTGTCAAGTGTAGAGTGTGGAGTGTGAAGTGTGGAGTGTGGACTGTGAAGTGTCGAGTGCAAAGTGAAGAGTGTGGAGTGTGGAGTGTGGGGTGTGAAGTGTGGAGTGTCAAGTGTGAAGGCGTGTGGGATGAAACAGCTTCACTATTGCAGCTTCCCCCATAGACAACGACGTTTCGACAGTCAAAAACAGCATCACTTTTGCAGCTTCCCCCATAGACAACGACGTTTCGACATCGTCTGTCAGAAAATGCCACTCCTGCCACACGATTGGCGCATTGTCACCACTTGACGCAGCACTGTCAATGCAATTCGCAAAAACCACGCAACACGCCACGTCTAAAGTGCTGCGCCTGCCACGAAAAATGACGACGGAGGTCTCCAAAGTGCTGCGCCTGCCACGAAAAATAAAACACATCTTTTGAACACGACGCAAAAGTATTGCGCCTGCCACAAAAAAAAATTTTCGACACTTTGTCCAGACACGTGAGAATGTCACGAAGTGCCACGCCTGCCACACAAAACTACAACCTCTTCGGAAACCTCCAAAAACGAGAGGTTTTGGAGTTTTCCCCCGTGGCACGGCGACCCCACAGGTAAGTCAGAGAATCGAGGGAAGACATGTTGGAAAGCTGAAAACGAGCACTTTTGCAGCTTCCCCCATAGACAACGACGTTTCGACATCACCTGTCAGAAAGCGCCACTCCTGCCACACGATTTGCACGTTCTCACCACTTGACGCAGCCCTGACGATGCGATTCGCAAAAAACACGCAACACGACACGTCTAAAGTGCTGCGCCTGCCACGAAAAATGACGATGGAGACGTCCAAAGTACTGCGCCTGCCACGANCGATTCGCAAAAAACACGCAACACGACACGTCTAAAGTGCTGCGCCTGCCACGAAAAATGACGATGGAGACGTCCAAAGTACTGCGCCTGCCACGAAAATTTAAACGCAGCTTTTCAAAACGATGCGAAAGTATTGCACTTGCCACACGGAACGATTTTCGTCACGTCATGGAACATGTGGGAATGTCACAAAGTGCCATGCCTGCCACACGAAACGACCTTTCGACACGTCTGAAACGTCCAAAAATGAACACCTTTGTGGCTTCCCCCATAGACACGGCGTTCCGGCGCCAGCTGCCATACCGTGCAACGGCATGCAACGGCAAAGGACGGCAAAGCCACATGAAACGAACACAGGTCCAACCCCCAGACCCCCAAGGTAAAACGAGAACCCTTTGCTACGCATTCGGGAACATGATTTGCGAAACATGAGGTAGGCCAAATGTTTTTTTGATGACTGCGCCAAACACATGAAATAGTACCGTGTGGCAGTATTTTGTTGCAATCAGCCCCGGACTTGACCCATAGATGAAATTTTTTGTTCTGCTATATTGTGTCGTTTGTTTCGGCGTGATTTCAATTTTTTGGTTTTTGGTGGGCGTTTGTCTCTAAATGCGAATGGTGGGAAGATCGGTTGGAGTTTTTTCGTCCGTAAACACCAATGGACAACAAATCATATTTGAATCACGGACTTTGAAACACTTCGCGCGTGCAGACTGACCGGGTTAGCGGAAACAAATTCACTTATTTGACATGGTGATGATTAAAAAATATTGGGTTGGGGAACAAAAACCGACGGAACACCATCAGAAAAAACAATCACGACGATCGGATTAATATTATTTTCGATTTTCACCAAATGAAACAGAACCAAAAACCTGCATCAACCGTTTGCAATGCGAACTTGCAAACAACATGTGCCCCAAAAAGAAAGACATGTTTGAACATGTGTCTTGAAACCTTGACCGCTCAAGAATTCAGCTGACCAGAGCAAACATGGCGCTCCGCGTCCAGGCCACTTGTTATTTTTGAACAAAACATTAATACATGCAACATGTTTGCCTGACCTCCTAACACGTGCTCGCGAGGTTCCACAAGGACATATAACGCAAATTGCATTCGGGAAGACAGGCGCGGTGAATGAATTATGTGTAATTTTTTTTTGTGAACATTTGTTCCCCACCTGCCAGGTGAGGGTTGTTAGATTTTATCAGAGCTGTCCTCGCCGTCCTCGCCGTCCTCTGTCCTCGCCGTCTCCTCGCCGTCCTCCGCCGCCACCTGCCAGCTCTAGATCGCAGTGAGCACTGCCGGACCTGAACTGCGAGCTCCAAATCCCAGTGGGCACTGCCGGACCTGAACTGCGAGCTCCAAATCCCAGTGGGCACTGCTGGACCTGAACCGCGGGTTTCAGATCCCAGTGGGCACTGTTGGACCTGAACCACGAGCCCCAGATTTTAGTGGGCAGCCGGACTTCAGTTGCGAGCTCCAGATCCCAGTGGGCACTGCCGGACCTCAACCGCAAGCCCCAGATCCCAGTGCCGGACCGCAACCGCGAGCCCCAGATCCCAGTGGGCACTGCCGGGCCTCAACCGCGAGCCCCAGATCGCAGTGGGCACCGGCGGACCGCAACGGCAAATGACAAAAGTATATACCAGGTAGAATGCCAGAAGTTATGCCAGATAGAATGCCAGAAAGAATGTCAGAAGATATGCCAAATAGAATGCCAGAAAGAATGCCAGAAAGAATGCCAAATAGAATGCCAGACTAGATGCCAGATAGAATGTCAGATAGAATGTCAGAAGATATGCCAGATAGAATGCCAGAAAGAATGTCAGAAGATATGCCAGATAGAATGCCAGAAAGAATGTTAGAACATATGCCAGATAGAAGGCCAGAAAGATTGTCAAAAGACATGCCAGACAGAATGCCAGAAAAAATGTCAGAATTTACGTCAGATAAAATGTCGGAAAGAATGTCAGATAGAATCAGATAGAATGTCAGAGCATATGTCAGAGAGAATGTCAGATAGAATGCCAGGAGGAAGAGGAGGAGAGGACAACTCTGATGAAATCTAGAGACCTTCGCTCCTCCTCTTCCCTGCCAGAAAATTTTGCCAGAAAAAATGTCAAAATATGTATCACACTATATGCCAAATAAAATCTCACGGTGGGGATCACTCGAAGAAAGTAATTTCATCTCCGTGTTGCTGCAGGGGGCACATTGCCGGTGACTTTGAGGCCATTTGCGCAAACATTGTTACGTTTCATGGAATGCTGTGTTGGTGATTGCAGGATCATTGCAAATGATTTTTGGTGCTCCCAGGACCGGACGTGATGAATCGCTCAATGCAGGTGCACCTGGCAATAACTCATTTGGTTACGGTTTCATGATCATTTGTTTACAATTTAAGACTCCGTAGTGTGAGGCGTTTATGTTGGATATCTTAGTTTCAATGGAACCCAGAACCCAAAAAATACGGTGCATTTGTGGCATGGCAAACCTGGAATTGTTTGCATTCACTCTTTTCACGGAGTCATGATATTTTGCAAAATTTGTTTCATTGTTGCAAATTTGTTTAATTTATATACAGTGTTGATGTTGACCAACCCAAAATGTACAGGTACTGGAATCTTACCAATCCCCCAAAATATTTTTTGGCGGTAGGCCCTTTGGCGCCAACCACAACTTTTACAGGAGGAGCACCGAGGGGACAAATCATTTTTGTTGAAAAAAACAAAACCATCGACAGTCAAACACAGCTCCAATGACAGGGGTTGAGCAAAACTGATACGCAATTTATGATACAATATATGCGTCAGATAACGTAGTCAAAAGCAAAGAAATGAAATGTCATTGTAGAAATCATTTGCAGTTATTGTGTCTGAATCTTTGTTTTTACAGGGATTCAATGCTTGGCCAGTTCTTATGCAACGTCAGACTGCAGGAATGTCCTCGTTGATGGTTGCAGTAGTTTGTGCGTCGAGATGGCGCAAATGCGCGTCAAATCGTTGCAGGCAAGGTCAAACCGCTTCAAGCCGACCAGTGATAAGGGCATGATCAAGGAAAAAAACATATAGGCATTGGGATATGATAACATTCTACAAATTTGGCAAACAGGCGATGGTGTTGTTTCTCCTCTACAAAGGATTGTTGTTGTTTGAGGAAGGTTGACATTTCACGATGTCATGGATGTATTGCATTTTGGATGGATATCTTCTTTGCTTGTGGGCGGCGGAACGCGGTAAGTTGTTGTTTTTTGTTGATACGATGATCAGAGCTGCGGAATCTGTTGGAACTTTCACATTTGCTAAGTCATTGTCCATTTTAAACGTTGTTTTCGTAGAGAATTACAACAAAATTTGAACGTGCATTAACGTGCATTCCAAACCGGCTTGAAGAGCAACCATTTAAACCCTGACGGGCAGCAACAGCGTTGTGATGCGTTGACACGTTTCCATGTGACACTACATTCACTCCTCTTAAAGTCTTAGGGTCAGAGATGTTGTTGCGAGGTCTGCAAAGTGCAAACACGCGTTGAAAGCCGATGCCAATTCGACCTATGTCAAGGCCAAGACTCCAAGACAGCATTGAAAAAGTCGGCACGATTTACCAACCTTCCCTCCAATTCAAACCTTTGAACGATGCATTCTGGAGACATTCATGTTGGCTAATCGAACAATTTTTTTTGTTGTCTATCAGTTCCTTGCATACGAAACTTTGAGAAGGTCTCTCCCCTAACACACAAGGTATGTGTTGGCCAGATTCGTTGGGCTGGTGATTGCGGTGCCGTTGTCTCCCTGACTGGTGTGGCTTGGTTTGCATCACTTGGATGGTTTGTATGTGGAAAGGGCTTTGTCCATCGAACGAGTTGCCGTTTGAAAGACACGTTGTGTGGGATTGGACAGTCGAACGGCTAGATTGCAGTGATGGGATTGCTCCTTGTCATGTAGCAACGAGTAACGATGTAGCCTCATGATGCATACTGTAAGCATGTAGCCATCCGGTATCGCATTTGGCTGCTGGAAGCCATGCTTCAGCAAGGTTGATGACTACAGCAACTCCGGTTTGCCGGACCAATTCCTGGCATTCCTGGACTCAGCTCAGGTGTACAAAACAAAGTGCGGATGAGATCAGTCAAGCGACTCTATGATTCCAAGAAGGTGATGCCCAGGATTATTGAAAAAAACCCAAAGTTCCGGTAAATATCTGCTTGTCCTTTGTTCTTCGCCTGCAATTTCGAGGCGGAAGCCTATCAGCAAGTTCTATACCCAGCAGCTTTTGGAGCAGGTTTGGTTCCTGGCACGAAACGATTTTGTAGCCCGCCAGCAGTTCTGAAGTGAAAGCAGACTGACTTGAGATGTTGCTGGCAACTATATATCCCAGATCATGTTTTTCTTCACAGAATCGTCTTTGTTCCTTCGCAAAAGACAGCTGGGGAGGTTTTAGCGATGATCATCTTTGCGATGTCAGAGTCCATGGCATCTTGGCAGTCTCGGGCGAGAATCGAAGGTCTTTTTTTCCCTCTCACTATGTAGGATCGGTTGAAAGTGACAAGTGGACATGGATGCTGACTTGCTTGGCTTGAATGGGCCGCTGGACCATGCACTTGAAGGTGTTGAAGGGCTCTGTCATGTTGTGGATGAAAGTGGGTGTAGGAAAATAAGGACAGGTTACTCACCCTTTGATAAAGCTGTTGCTACTGACAAGTGACGCAATGGCGTGTTAGTTCTGAACTTGGCAAGATTTAAGATTGTGCTTGCATGGTGATATTTGGCCTAGTGAGTGCGCAGCAAATATAACACTTATATGCAATTGTTTGATATTAGTTGTCTATCATTGTAACATTTGCAAATCTATATGGTATATAATCACATCTAGGAAGCTCATGAACCGTGGTTACGTCTCAATAGAAACGAAACAGGATCTCTAGAACCGGCCAGAGAAAGTCCTCAAATCAGGGCTCATTTTGGAGGCAAGATATCAGGATCCTGTTTTTGCAGTTCAGACCACACACCGTAAAAAAACTTGGTATCAATCACTCCGATTGCCTGTGACAAAGCAACAAACATCAACACCCATCTCAGGTCTTTCATTTCCTTTCGGGGAATTGGTGATGCGACCCTGTCCCCTGGACCTGGCGGAAGGTGCAGCTGTTGGAGGCTGTTGAAGCGAATCGTATCATCCCCATTCCGCAGGCAATCAAGACCTCGGTGACACAGAGCCAAAGCTGCTCTCAGAAGCTTTGCTACACTCAGACGGTCAGATGACGATACATTGAGGCGTGTTTCATGTAGCATACTTTGCCAAAGTGCAGAAAATGCCTCCTGGCACCATAATTTGGCAGTGTCCGGAGTGTATGAGGCAATGACAAGTCAAGTCAACAAGATCGAGCACCTATGTTTTTGAGTTAAGATCAGTTAAGATCTGCAATCTAGAAAATATTGACGAGTTCAGATGGATCCGACTTATGATACTGGTGACCAGATTCTGCGTTGGTTCCCCTGAGGATGTGATGGATCTGCGAGAGTCTCGTTTGCCCTGCTCTGTCGGACCGGCACAGTGTGTGATCTGATGGTGTTTTTGAAGATTAGAAGGGAAGAAACTGATCTATACGCGGAACAAAAATGATCAACTTTCTGGAAGGTTTGTTTAGCCTTTTCCACACGTAGCGAGCAAAGTAGGTGGATGCGTGAAAGATTTCATTTCATCAAAGTGGAGTTTGGCTGGAGTTGCTGTTGCCAAGAAGAGGAGTTGAATTTGAGGGTTCAAAACATGTTTTGTTTTGTGCATACTCATGTGACGGCATGGACCTTGCTTGTGCACCTAGAATTTGGTCTCAGTTGTGCGCCTGAATTTGGTCTCAGTTGTGCACCTGCAAATATTGCAGTGTGTTCGGTGCCACGGAGCCCTACAAATCCGCAGGCAACAGACAACAAATTCGATATTATTCAAATGATGAGTGACTTAGATGTTATGAAATAGGGAAATTGCACTACCACATCAGAGAAATGGAAATGTATCAGAGAGCAGGGAACTTCCACAGACGGGTGGCAAAATCTATCAGAGTAGAGAGGAACTGAACAGAGTAATAAACTTTTTGCAAAGAGCCGACAACAAGTTCCGGATTAGACAATTTCCACAACTAGTTTCGAAGCAGTGAAACAATCAAATCGCAATAGACTTGTTTCCGAAAACAGAATCTCAATTCAAAGCCTAGCCGAGTGTTAGAAAGAGATTGCATGCTGTTTGGACAAACGTGACATTGTCAAGGGGAACAAAGAAACTTGATCGAGGGGCTCATGGAAACGCCATGCCTCATGCAAGAATTGGTTGAGCATCTTCGGGTCATTTGCGTATAGAGGTGGATGAATGAATTCTCTGTAGACTCGGTGTTGAATTGCTTTCTCATTTGAGCACCAAGTCTTGAAGACCATCCCTGCTGTAGTTTTTGCAACGATATTGCTGGTGTATATGTGACATCTTGATATCCCATTCTTCATGGCACGTGTCTGTGTTTTTTTTGAACCCTAGACTCTAGACCGTCGCCCTTGTATCTTTGTCTGTGTAATGCTTTCCCAAGTCCCTTGACCCCTGACCCCGTATGTTTGTCTGTGCATGTGTCAAAGTTGTTTCCCGATTCCATTTCTCCCCAAGTCCCCTATTCCTGTTCCCCTCATGCAAAACCCACAAGAGTATGCCACTTTGCGTCCTCTATGTGTTCGAGGGAGTCCAACTGTGGGCGCATAAGTGAGTCCATTTGGTGGGGTGCGCAAGAGTCGAGTCCAGTTCGTTATGTGACTCGTGTTCATGTAGGAATCATATGAAGTCCAAGGCCCTGAAGTCATAAGCAACAGAAGTGTTGTCAGGAGAGGCCTTGGCAGCCTCGGAGCAGCTGAGGGTCCCAGCTTTGGTGCTGTGCTCAAAGAAGCTTTTGTCAGCAGCAGAAAATTGATGTCACCAACGGAAACTTCTCAACTATCTGTTGATGGTTCCCTCAGTGTTTTGTAGAGATGCGAACTGATTGACTTAGTTTGTCTCAGGTTTGTGTAGCATATCTCTTGCGAACAGCAAAAACTTGCACGGTGCTTAAGTTCTGTGCAGCTTCGCAACTTGCAGAATGGTCTTGTCAAAAAAATCATGGAGATGCCACTGTTTGCTTGTCGTGTCTAAGGAGAACAATTCTGAATCAGTCTTTCTGTCAGACAGTGATTAATTGTTGAAAAACATTTTCAAACTATTTGGACTGCATTGTTCGAGGAATTGTGTTGACTGTGTGAATCTGTTGATGAATCGTATTAATCCGTACAGCTGTTGAAACTTTGCCGTTGAATGGAATTGGGCTTGATGCTCTGCAAAAGAAGCTTTCACCACCTGTCTCTTGTCCATACACAGATGACAAGTCCTGCTGACAACTCGAATCATAGACATTGTAGGCAAGTAACGGTACACAAAATCCACCTCGCCACTTGATGAGAAGGTTTGCATGGAGATCCCTGTTGTGAACTAGACCACAGACCTGTACTAAGTTGGAACCAATTTTTGGCAGTCGCTTTCTGGCGATTCCTGCGGTCACACCAAGGCCTTGACAAGGCTTTGCTGAAGGCCTCCAGAATTCTCATACGAATCCAGGTAGCTGTAGCTCATGCCATTTAAATCGATTTAAACTATCAACCTGCGCGCAATTTTCAAGACCAGGCCTGACTCCTGCAAAGGTTAAATGTTACACTTGCTGCTAAATGAACTGGAAAGTTATCTATTCGACGCCAGTCTATGGAGTGCTCAATTTGCATATGCCACAAACATTTTTCTTGGCAAGTGGCAACGGGTAGCCTTGAAACCAGCACGCTTCATCAATCCTTTGTGGTTGGAGTACTCAAAAGTGCTGCCAAATTTTGAAGAAAGTGTTCTGCTCTGAAAGGTTCCTCCAGATTTTTAAGATTTTTACTGGAGCTTGATGCCTTCAGGGAGCCTTCTGCAAAGAACAGGACGACCAACAGGAGCCTGTCCACTGATCAAAATAGGTTTGCGACGACAGCTGTATGCCTTTAGTTGCCTCCTTAAGATGTCTACTGGATCCCAGCTTTTCACAAATGGATTCTGAAAATCTCTCACAAGGCGGAGTTGTTGCAGCGCGTTGGGGCACAGATGCCTTCAACATGGCGCAAACTGCGTCAGACACGCCGTGTCACGAATGTTTGCCTCAAACTTCTAATCCGATAGGGTCGCTGCTGGTGCTGATAATATTTTTGCTATTGTTGGCGTTATGTACTGTTATGTTCATCGGTATCATTGTTGTGGCAACTGTTAAGCCATTCTGCATGAAATCAACAGGTGTCTGTTCATCCAGTCAGGGAGGTGAGTGAAAATGCAACTAGGTCATGGCATTACCAAACTGTTTCTTGTTCGGTTTCATGGGGAACATTTTGGTTTGCCATCTCGAAAGCTAGCATTTCTCCATGAAATTGATCTTCCTTGACCCCATATCGCGTTTGTCCGGATTGAGTCCAAACTTGATCTGGAGAGCCTTTTGGCTATCTCATCGCCTATGCCTCGGCAGGAGTGTGCTCTGGAAATGTATGAACTCAGCGACAAACTAAAGCGTTGGACAGTGGAGGCGCTTTGGCAGCCTGAAGAGATATTCTGTGAGCAAAAACCGATTGTTGCCCAGAATTATCATCAGAGTCACAAAGTCTCTTGATGCTAAGATATGTTGAGGTCAACTTTAAGCCCAGAACAAGTCTCTTCAGAGATTGCCTCGCCACTTGGGGATGGATCAAATCTATTGTATAGTATCTTTTGGGATGCACATCCATAACTACTTCAGCTATTTTGCTGTGAACCAACCCATACCCAGCTGTGTCCTGCGAGGCCGATCAGGGCACAGCGGATGCTGCTGAAGGCGGCCAGCTGTTGCACGTGGACTCAGCTGCGAAGTGGCTGTGTTCGACAGCTCTGTTGGTTGATGAGTAGTTCAGGGGTTACACTCACTCAATGTCTTGGGGACTATCATAATCATTCATAATCCACTGGGAATCCCCATCAACCATCATCCACCCAAGTAGGGAATGACACAGGGATTTGAACACTGGTCAGACGGTCATTCCTGAGCTTGGATGCTGAGGCGAGATTTGAATGCCTTTGTTACTAGCTCAGAAACTCAGAGGCGGTGTTGTTTGTGGCATTCTTCCAGCATCGTGCGAGGTTGTCGAGGCATTTCCGCAGCCGTGAATGTGACGTCTTCATATTTTTTTTTCGATGTTACATGGAACTTCATAGCTTCATTTCCGTATAACTTCATCTTCGAAATTTGTGGACCCATGATTTTTCTCCAAAGTTGGGGCTAAGGCCTGGTGTTGGCTCTTCTCCCAGAGCTCCTTGTCGGAGGTGGAAAGAGAAGTGGATGTGAGAATTGTTACCCTCCAACACCCTCCGGTGTCATCAATGACTGGCTGGGGAAATCACCGAACTAAATGGGCATTTATGTGATTAGATGGGAGAATCGAACTATGTGGGGGATTTTCCATTGCATGTTTGATTGCCAGAGGGTAGTGTTCTTTGGGCTGTCCGATCATCCTATCTCACAAGATTCGCCCATGTTCGCAGGAATTGTGTGACTGGGAGAGTCTGCTTTCCCAGTCAACTTGGCGGGGGAGCAATCGTGTCGTGGAGTGTGAGCATGGATGTTCCAGGCGATGATCAAATGCGAGAAATTTGAAGGTCTAGAAGATGATGGTGCATGAAGAGCAGTCAGTTTTCGACAAGACCCGTTGGCCCAATTGCGTAGCCTAGGACACCAGCTTCAAAGGACTTATGCTGTTACACTGCCAAAAGTCTCCTGACAACTCAGGTGGGTTCCGTCAGTATCAGCAGCTTCACAGTCAGTTTCCTTTCTGAGCGGAAGACTGCGAATGCGACTGCCAATTTAAGGTGAGAAGTTGCCCAAATATGCCAAAACATATTCTGCACTTAGTTGCCTCGCTCAGTGCATGCCCAGAGTTTTGGGATATGGAACTCCAAACGGCAAAGCGCCCAAGAAATAAAAGAACTGGGTGGATAGACGGCGTTAAGACAAGGATTGGATCCTCCTTGCCACTGTGAAGTTTTGTGAAGAGCCGGCCCGGTTCATGAAAGACGCCTGAGGCCGGTGATAGTTTGTCCCCGGGAGGACTTGAATATATGTCTTCCCATGGGCAGTAAGACAGATGTAGGGTATGCGTTTCTAGGGACTTCTTGCACAGAATTTTCTTGCTCTTATATATATATATATATACACATGTACATAATATAACATTACATATTATATATACAGGTATGTATGTATGTGTGTATATATATATATACACACACACACTATAAACCTATGTATCTCTAAAGACACATACCCATTTTTTTTTAACGATGTGGGTCTGAGAATAATATGAAGTTGGCTGACCTGAGTCCAGCTATGTTGGGACGGAGTGACTGGAGTTACTGCCTTTGCATCTAGGGTCTACCTGTCACGGCCAAGAGTTGAAATCAATTCACAGGCCTTGGGACAGTGGACAAATGTAGACCAGGGACCACTGCAGTTAGGAAGTTTCGCCTTGCCTTGCAAAATCAATGTGCACCTCTGTGTGTCTCAATGTTCCACGACTTACAAGCCAAACAACGATGCGTACCCAAAAGCCACATTCTACTTTCCAATGCTGGACGCTCCATTTGGATTCACACGGAGTCATCCTGGTTTGTTCATGTTTTCGTTTCCTTCAGTTGCAAAACTTACATGAAACCTGGCAGGGCAGGGCAGCATTCAAATTTCGTACCCTGTGCCAAATTTCTTGCCTTCTGCCAATTCCCTTGATGTTTTTGTGGTTGATTGGAAAGGGAAACAAATTGCAGCCTTCCTGTTTGCTGGTTTGCTGGATCAAGCCATAGCTTCCATTTTTTATCACAGACTTGCAACCGGATCAGCAACCACATCCTACATTCTTGGCAGATGAGTTTAGGAAGTTGAAGTAGCTTGTCTTCACTGAAAATTTCAAAGACTCAGTGCATTTATGAAGAATTGTCCATGATCGCAAGCATCACAGTGGATATTTGATGGAGGCTTTATGAAGAATTGTCCATGATCGCAAGCATCACAGTGGATATTTGATGGAGGCAGCGAGCGTGGAGACCCAACTCAAAATTGGAACGTGAAAGAAAACTATGGCCCTTGAGGTGTATTCAGCCTCCATGTCTACCAAGGCCTCTCAAACGGTCTTCTAGAAAAGGCAGGGTAAGGTGGGAGATTCCCTGAACGGAACGGGGAAATCGTGTAGGAAATCGTCTAGGGGTTGTGACACATAGTTGATACATCTCACTCTCTTTGCACAGCTTCTTCGCACAGCTGACGGGTCTGACCCGTCTGACAGTTCTGTGTATTTGTTGCCTCCGGTTTTGGCTTTGAACCGCCTTGGAGTCACAGATCCCTGCAGGTCACCTGGTTTGCAGCTCAGATCCATTGTGCAAAAGAGTTGTGACTGTGCTTGGAAGTAAGGGTTGAGGGTTTGAGTGTTTGAAGTTGAAGTCGAGTGTCACCAGTTGAAACGTGTCTGTGTAACTTTGTTTTTCAGCAAAGAATAACACACTGTCATTTCTTGATCAGAGTACATCAAACCGTCAAACTGGTTGGCTCTCCTTTCTTTGCCCAGTGGTGCTTGACAGTGAGATGGTTTGTTTATTGGATGCATCGGATTTCCTCAGGCAATTGACTGCAAGACAGTCGATGAAAATGGAAGATCAGGCGAAGACCTGTGCGAGCAGAGAAAGCTTGAATAGTTTTGAAGAACAAAACGAAGACATAATTTGGTTGTCATGCAACAGTTCCGACTATGGAGTCGTAGAAATGAGCTTTGCAACTATTTCAAGACGCTCTTCCTGCCGTGATTTTGCAGACGGAGCCTCCCGCTAAGCGACAATGTGTTCGACGTCCGGGAACCGAGGGTATGGCTTTCCATAGGTCTTGGGGTCTTTGCCACTCAACACGTGGGTGGCTGACAAGACTGTTGTTGAAAATGAGTTGACTTCAAGTGGTGGATGCTCCCATTTGGAAAGGGGTCCCGGTGAAACAGGTTTGCACGACAAACTTGCAGATCATGTGTTTCGCGAGAGCTGAGCTTCTAAAGCAATCTGTAGGTCCACTAGTTCACACTTGCAAGAGCCTTTAATGCACTTGAGTTGTTTCACAACAGAGCAATTCCGTACAACTTTCAATTCAACTCGGCAGGTTACAAATAAACCCAGCCTCGAGCTTCAGTGAGATGCCGAGACTTAAGGCTTGGTGCTTCTAAAGAGAGGTGCTGGCGGAGTTCGCAACCAAGGCACCGGACGGCGTTCGAAAAGCCCCCCCAGTAGACGAAAATTGCATGAGCTCTGGATTCTTTTACTGGTACTTCACAGGCAAGAGAACATCAATACAAATATATACAAATATTATAGACACATATATTATATGTAATATATGTGTCTATAGTCTATGTATATATATATATATGTATGAATATATATATTCATATATATATATATATTCATACATATATATATATATATATTCATACATATATATATATATGAATATATATATATATTCATATATATATATATGAATATATATATATATTCATATATATATATATCTATTCATATATATATATTCATATATATATATATTATAATGTTTACTATAATGTACATTATATATCTACAATACATATCAATGCTTGAAAGACAAAGGAAACTTTGCCAATGCAACAGTGTAAAGATGCACAACTTTGTGCATAGCGACCTGAACAAGTCTTTCATCACACTAAGTGCTTCCACTCTTTCTGTTGCTGTAGCAGTGGGGAGACCTGTAGCCAGTGTGGAATTGCGTTGCAGGTCCGCCGGAGCCTGTTGAGGCAAGTGAGTTGCATCAAACATTTCGAGGAAAGGTTATGAGATGTTATGAGTCTCTTCAAAAATGCGTATGCCTTTCCCATCAAGGGTGTTTTTTTCACTCATTCTCGTCAGCTCCTCACATGTTCCCCACTTTTCCAACCTCGTCGCATGGTGTCCTTCACCCGAAGAAACCTACAGGTTGCCGACTCCGAAGCGGAATTTATTGACTCCGACTCTGACTCCGAGTCCGCTTTTGATCCATCTTCAGAGGCAGCGGATCATTTTCATTTCACATATCTTCAACTAGTTTTTGAACGAGTCATTGAGGTTTGTCAGAGCCAAGTGCAAAAAATGGCATGGCCAGAAAGAGCTTTGGTGGCTTGCTTTAGATCCGTTTCTACTTGAGGCGGAAGCAGCGGAATCTTCCAGTTCAGAATGCCTGCATCCTGGTGTCCAATTTTCTTTGCAACCACACATTGGTGCAACAGCTTGAAATAGCTGTCACTTTGGTTGCGATATCGTTGCCTCTTGCTGTAGATGTGGGCACCTATCCTGGAAGGCGTCCAATAAGGCGGGCTCGAATGTGTTGCTGACCAAACAGCTGGTTCCGTGATGTTCCGTGGTTCCAGTCCTCCATCGCTCAGCAGGAACAGGGTTTGGTCACCATATCGAGGTGCACAGGGGGCTGGGTGCAGACTGAGCGGTTCGTGGAAGATGACATGTTGGTCCTTGATGTTAGCAATATTCATTTCTTTTCGCAGATCCCTTCACTACATGCTACGCTGCAACGGGACCAAGACAGACTGGGATCAGATCCTATCTTTTCGTCCACCAGTGATAGCTGCAACGAGTCCTTCTCCCAGTCCCAGAAATGATGCAATGTCCTTGGCTGCAGCAACAGGACACTTCAAGCCTGTTCAATTTGAATGGAGTCAAGAGCAGTGCCAAAGTTCTGGGATTTGCGACAACTGCGTTGGCAACAAGACAAGCCAGCAGTGTGTAAACATACCTCGTCTTCCAGCCATTTTGAAGGTCCGAAGATTCGCAGCAAGAGACTTCAAAAGTGCGCGGCCACAGTTGTACGTGCTGCAGCATGTTCCTTTCCATTGCTTGCCGTTTGCAGTGCTTTCAACGTCACAAGTCATGGGAAGCACGATGCACTGTGAGTCCTGATGGTGATTCTGAGTTGGGAGGCTACTTAGCAAAAAAAAAGTATGCCTACTCTGCTCTGGCAATACTGTGTATGACAGTATGACAATGCATGATATATATATATATACATGTATATATATATATGTATATGTATATATATATACATATATATATATGTACATAAATATGTACATATATATGTATATATTATATATGTATATGTATATATATATATATGCTATATACTATATACTATATACTATGTACTATATACTATATACTATGTACTATATACTCTATACTCTATACTCTATACTATATACTATATACTATATACTATATGCTATATATATATATATATACACAGATAGTATCTGCGCCAACGGCTGTGGCAGGTACCAGGAAGTTCCAAGTGATGTGAGCACAGGGATCAGCTGCTCGGCAGTTCGCATGTGTGCATCTGCGGTCGTTTGGAACTGTATGAGGCAAATGCATTGGCATTTTGCACATTTCCATTGAGTTTCTTTTCCATGTTTTTGTCTTTTCCGTCTTTTTACGATATGCTGTGCAGCGTCTAAGTCATGATTTCCGAGGCAGTGGTAGCAGTGCCAGCAGTGGAAGCAGCTCTCGCTTTCCAGCTCCTTGGCCTTTCAAGATGGGTCTGTCCAAAATGGGGTACCTCTAAGATCTCATGGTTAAACCGGTTAAACATCATTTCCCTTTTGGTGTATGATCCACCTTTGGACAATCCCAAATCATATTGTTGCATATCCCATTGTATCCCCATTGTGACAACAGTATAACAACTATATCCCCATTACATCAGCATGATTGCTGATTAACATCTTACATTTTTGGACAAACCTGTATATCATGTTTTAGTTGTGTAGCTGACTATATCCCCATAATATACTTGGTTTTATAGCCCTGCCATTGGAAACTTTCCCCATGGTATCCCCATCAGTTGTGCGATTCCTTGCAAGGAGACCGGCTGGGCAGCCTCGATGTTTGAACCCCTCCGGCAGAGACTTGTCGACATTTGGCTATGCCAGCTGTAGTATTGGCATTGTTGGCTTGGTTCCACCTTTTTGTTTCCTCAGATTTTTATTTGGCCAAAGTCCCCAAATGTGTTCTTTCCCCGATACGGGATATACAAGCAACATGATATGGAGATAACATAGTATATATCATCAAAGACATGATAGGGTTTGGCCAAAATAAGAATGGAATCTACCCGAAAATTACAATCAAAACATTTAGAAAATGATGATAAACATTTTGTTACTTTTGTCCGTAGCAGCTCCGAAACAATGGTGGTGAGATTGTCCCAGATGCATATTTTCAAACGTGGCACTATGATGCAAGACCTTTGTTTCTGCCATGCCAAGTATGTGCACCGCCGATACTTTCTGAACTGGATGACGTTTCTTGTGCGATTCTTTGACTTTGAAATCGAGACTTGATGCACATGTTTGAGCAATGATTTCTCTTCATCTAAGGCATTTCACTGCAGCTGCAAAAGCAGGAGCGAATGATTCAAACTCAAACCCAACTCCCACAGATATGAAACAAATGTGAAACTGCCTCCATCTGTCCGCAATAGTTCCTGCAGTCTATATTTCAATAGGAGGGATACATCTCCTTGCAGTTGCCAGGACTGGGCTCTCGTCCCTTGAGATTTGGCACTGACTGCTCCGGTGCTGAGGTGCTACCTGGACTCATTTGATCATTTGGCCAAGCCAGAACAGGATGCTCAGAGATCTGCCTTTGTTGCTTCTGGAAATTCAATGAAATTCAGTGTTGATGGAAAACCCATTGACTTTACATGATTTTACTGTTTGGTCGTCCAGGCACCATGGTTTGCCCTCAAGGCCATATCCAGTGAGCTTGTCTGAGCCTCAGAAATGACTATGCTATGGCCTGGTATAATAGGAAAGATCAAATGAGTCAAATGAGTTGAGTCTGTCAGATTCGGACTTCAAATTCAATTCAATAAGAGTGAATAGATTTGCACAAGAAGCACAAAGGGAATCTCTGAGAGCAACTTTGCCAATCGTAACTTTTTGCACAGCACAAGGCATCGCAGCTCTCATTGAGTCTGGAGGTTCAGCATCGATTTGTTCACACCTCAGGGCTGTGGTTCCGCTTGGGCGGTAAGGGCGGTCAGCAAGTTAGGTGTTACTCTAGGATCTGTAGGCGTTGCCTGAGGACGTCTTGTAAAGCAAGGATTGGATCTCTTTGACGCATTTTTGCTTTGCCCGTGCTCAAGACCCAGAGCATGTTGAGAGCGAGGATCAAACAGGATTCCAGTGGTGCAACAGCTAGGCTTCAGAAACAATCAACATCAATCAACAGTACAATTTTTGTTGAAACAGCCAGGCAGTGAAGACTGGCTGTTCCCCAGTGTCTTTGAGATACTTCAAAAGTCGATCCGTTCACAAGACAAGCCACAAACTCTTGGGAATTTCCATGGCGTCGAACTCAGTGTCTGCAACAACCAAGAAAGTGATGAAGAAGTCCACCACATCCACGAAGTCAATGAAGAAGTCCAGCATAGAAGACAAGCAGAAGCTCAAGGCTATTGCAAGACGGAAGAAGTACTCCACGATTGCTCGGCCGAGGGACTGGAAGCGCAAAGGCCACGCCTACAGAATCTCAGCTGCTTTTACGGGAAGAAAGGTCTTATGCAAATCTTTCTTGCATTTAGTGGCCTCCGATAGATGTTGTGTCAAAATAATTAGATGTTGGATGTTGTTGTCCCCTCCTTCAGTGATCTGATTTTACCATAGGAGACGTGCTTCAGAAATTTGCGTGAGACACCAAGACTCTTCCACCTGTGTCCCATCACTGAATTGCCAGGGGTCCCTGAAAAGATTCAGCGGCTATGTGGTGGCATAAGTTTGAACCCTGCATCCAGGCCCTGAGGCTGTGAGTATAGTGGCGACCAGAGCTCAGGTGAAACACTGGCACAAGGTGAGATGGCATTGGCTTTATCACTTAGAATATTCATCCCCTTGAATGCTTTGGCTTCAATCTCGTTGGAAAGAAATTTGATACAGAATACGACTTCAGAAGGTGTCAAGCTGTTGAAACAGGCAATAAAACAGAAGTGTTTGTGCCATTTGTGCCTGTTGGTGGCTACCCATTAGATTTCAGAAAATAGCTGTTGTTTGTTGCCCAAGTGAGGATTGGTGTTCGAGGGCAAGAAGAAGAAAACATCTGGTGGCCTCACAAAAGATGACATTCGCAAGAATAAGCGTGGCCGATGTGTTTCCAAAAAACGAAGTGACCGGGCGAAGAAAAGCTTTCGAGACAATGGCCTGGAAGCATGGATGGAGTCATTCATGAACACCCGACACCAGATGGGTGTGAAGGGCTTCATAGCCATCAAGAAGGGAAACGAGTTGTACAAAAACACGGTGGAGGCCTATGTGCAGACAGCTCAACAGGCAACAGCGGATGTTGCGCCAGGCCGGTTCCACTTTGAACGTTGGCTTCACTGAACCGCAGCCACAGGAATCGCAGCCGCCTGAGGGACCGCCACCTGAGCGACCGCAGCGACGGCAGCAGCGACGGCCTGAGCGACCTCAGTTGGAGCCACCGCCTGAGCGACAGCCACGAGGATCTCCAGAAGCGGATCCACCTGAAGGAAGTGGCGTGGCATGGCCGTTCAACTAACACGGGCCGCTGAACCTTTGTGGCAATGTCCTGGCCAACCAATGTGCCCCCCCCAGAACAGACAGCAGTTTTAATGGACATGCCGTAGTGGCACATGGCACATGGATAGTGTTTATGTGAAGTTTGAATGATTAGTAGTTGAACATGTATTTGATGCCGATTTGGCACTTGACAGCAAAAAGAGCGTTTCGACCTGATCTGCTGCGAAAGTTGCAACTGCATGTGAACTTGTTTGTGGTGTTTTTTAGGTCTTGCCCTGGATTAGTGTCTTCAAAGATGAGTTTGATGTTCAAGTCCACTTCGCGTGAGCCTGTGACTCTATTTGCAAGTGTTTGGATGTAATTGAATCTTGTGGACAAGGCATGCGACATTCAAGCAGTGTCCCAGCAATTCATTGTCTGGAACTTGGACATGATTTTTTTCAAAATACTTCAAAATGCCTGGATCAGGGATCTGCGCATTTTGCCAGCTAAGTGCCTATCTGTAGTGGACACGGTTGATTTCAACCAGTTTTAGATGATTTCAATCCAGTTCTGGCACGAAACCAACTGTGGATGCCATTTGGCTTGAACTAAAATGTTGAGTAGCTTTGAAATGCATGTAGGCTTGGGGGTACTTTTGTGAATTCACTGTTAATGGCATTGTATTTTCTGAGGTCCAGAACTCACAGCCATGGGTTCTTTTTTCAGACCTCTTGGAGCGACTGGATACCGGATATTGCTCTGGTCTCAAGGGGTTTGGTGTGGGGGGCATTAGCTGTCAGTTCTTCACCAAATCAAGGAAACAAATGTTGATTTTGTTGTCATCATTATTACTGCCACTAATATATAATTACATATAATTGCTATGACTATTACTATATACATATGCATATGCTGCATATATAAATATGTGTGTATATATATATATATACACATACAAGAATACACGTAAAACCGCACACACAAGAATACACATAGTAAAACCGCACACACACACACAAAAATTTGAATCAGCTTTTTCGTGCTTTTCGATTGCGGACAGGCTCCAGGGTCTCTTCCAGAAGTCTCCAAGCTTCGCCAAGGCTTACAGGCCAAGATGATGGTGCCAGTCCCAAGCCAATTGGACCTTTACGTGGCAGGCTTTCCATGCAAGGAGCCGAAGCGACTCCTCCAGTGATGTGGACATCTGTAAAAATATCTGGGGTACCCCAATAGCTGGATGGTCTACAGTATATACAATGGAAAATCCGATTAAAATGGATGATTTGGGGGTACCCCTATTTTGGGAAACCCGCATATATTGTGTGTACGTTTGAAGCATGACAGAATTGACTCTCGACCTTCGGATTGAAGACTTCGACAGAAGATCGGAACGGATTGTTTGCAGAAGGGAATTCACAGCAGGTCTCAATTCGTTTGAAATTTGGTCATGACAGTGTCTGCAGGATTTCTCCATCCTGAACTCCAATCGTCCTTGCCTACAGGGACCACATGCTTCAACTTTCCATGGTGTTGTCGGGAGTCCTAGCAAAAAACAGTCCGTGCAGCAGATTTTTGTCCCATTCATTGCATTAATGATCTTGCCTCAGAAGAAGCTAGTTGCAGCAGTGCTCCAATTTTGAATGAATTCTCCAGGGTGTTTTGAGAGGCGCATTGAACCTGTGCATTGTAGTACATATTACACAGCTTCAGGAACCATTTTTGTTGGGGAGAAGGAACCAACGCTGGTGTCCTTCCAGCCACTAGGTATAAATCCATATAAATCCAATATGTTTGGATCTCTCGTTAGGTGTGAGGAATCTCTGGCTATGTCTGGCTCTGGTTCAAATGTTGTGTTTCTTCCATGGCAACTGCCGAGGTGGAGTACATCAAGAGGCTTCGAGCCTGGCAGCATTTTCGTGATGGGTTCCACTGGGTTCTTTGTCCATGCCGAAAACATCCAGGCATTAAAACAGAAACCTGAGTTTTCAATGAATCTATCCTTAGTGCCTTCTGGTTTCAATGGCTTCCATTGGTTTCCTGGTGACTACCCATCAATTAGACATGATTTCAATGTGCCAATGCAAAGCCAAGAGCAGTCTTTCATGCAAACAGATCAACCTGGAGGTGCTGGTTGAAGCACACTGTAACGACTTGAGGCATCAGCCTGCCACTTTCCTGTTGGAGAATGTACAAGGGCTCACGATGAAGAAGAAAGGGCAAGCCAAGGTCTGGTCGTGATGTTTTTGTGCGCCTTGTGGTCAGAATCCTGGTACCCCTGCGAACACCAAAATGGCTGGTTAGTGGATGTTCATATGCCCAAATATCGTATCACAAGTTTTGATGCATCTCTGTCATTCCCAGACATTTTACAAGAAACCCCAATTTTGAATATTAAAAAAAACCGTTTCTGAAGGATTCAAAGAAACCCTTTTCATCAGTATCATTGGTTGAACATCGCAAAATTCCTGGCGTCAGGCGCCAATCACAGAGGTGATGGAGATTCTACGGAGCTTGGAGGGCTATCAGGTTCCATTGGGTTCCTACACATGGCAACACCATTTGCAAACGGTTTTGGAAAGGGGAATAAAGGAGACACTTCGGTGACTTCGGTACTCACAAATCGAAACATTCCCTAACTTGATGACTAGCGCAACAAGTCATTGGAAGTCTGGGCGATTGTTTCGTAATGCCTTTCAGGGTCTCATGTTCTTCATGAGGAATTTTCTGTGCGTTTGCGTGGTTCCCGTATTCTTGCGACTGCTTGTGAAGCAAACTTTTGCAAATCAAATCTTTAAGGCCAACTCAGTCAAAAAATCAACCATGGTTAAAGAAGTAGGAAGCAGGAGGAGGAGGAGGTTCCCGTTTCCAGTCATCTTTTCACTGTCTTGCGGTGTGAGGTGAAGGGTTGGAGTGTGAACTCCTTCAACTACCATTTGCCTCAAAACCGCATGCGAGCCGCTTGGCCGCGACAAGGTGCGTTTCTGGCTTGCTGCATGTTTGAAAAAGGGATATCATGGTACCCAACATGGCAACTTTAATGGGACAATTCTGAGAGAATGATCATCAACCAGTGGATTTTGGCGTTTTACCATCATTTCCTGGTCCCCAAAAGCATTGTTGATGGTGCAAATCCCCATACAGTCGACCTGGTATATCCCCATCACCATCTTTGATGATAACATCCCCATATATCATCATATATCCCCGTTTTTGATGATGAACATCATTTAACATCCCCATATATTCCCATTTTTGATGATGCTAAGTCTCCGCATTTGATATATCCTTGGTGTTGCAATTGACTTAGCTCCACATTGCCAAGGTCTACATCGTGGGCGTTCACCGTCGTGCCAAGCTGCTTATGCCGCTGGACGCATGGAGCTCGTACATCAGGGAAGACATGGCCTGTGAGCCGCAGGCTGGGGGGACATTTTGTAGGGAGTGTGGGAGAGGGGGAAAGGGAGTTTCCGCTTCGGAACCTGGGAAAAAAAAAGATCCGCTAGAAGATGATCTTGTGGCCAAAAGAGGCACTCCCAAAGAGTTTACTATCAGTGCAGTGGACCCGGAGTACTGCATGTTGTCCTTGCTCGGAAGCTGGGTCCAGATGGTCCAGGTGCCAGCTCACTCCTTCTTGCTAGATGATGCAGAAGTGGAGGTTCAAGCTGAACTGGAGAGTCCTTGGGCTGCAGAATATTACTTTGTTTCCGCCAGCTGGGAAGACCCGGCCCGGTTTACAAATCTGCATTTTAAATAGCCATATCCTGCAGACTGGCAGACAGTACACATTTTCGAGACAAGCAGCCATCCAACCAAGGGCTCGTAACTTATCAGGCAGAACATGGAAGGACCGTGTGTATGCCTTTGCAGCTTCTCTGAAAGTCCCTGCGTTGCTTTAGTTTTATTGTCTCAGAGTTCACCAGGCCACTGAAAATTGAAGTCACCGCCCACTGCATGACTATTGGACCAAGTATGGACAGATGTGGAGTCATTTCCTTTGCCTCCCTACAGGACGGAGATCGCTGGCCGAGAAGGACTACGAAGGGGTTGATTTTTTGGTAGCCATGAGGTGGAAAGCAATGCCCAGTGCAGGACGGTGGAAAGCAACACATGACAACCTCCGAAAGGAACTGGGTGTGAGGCACGGAGGAATTTTCTCGTTTGTACTTGATTCGGGTATTAGAGCGCTTTGGTGTCTGCTTCCCCAGCTCTTTTTTTGATCTTTTTCTGTCCACTGTAGCGCTGTGAACGATTCTGAGAGAGGCCAGATGAGGGGCCATTGATCCCAAAGGGATGCGGTTGGTCCCGATTTCTCAGCCAGCGGACACAGGCACAGCGCAGAGTTGGGGATTACGACAGGATTTGCGTCCTGTAGAAGACTTGGGTCAATGGATCATAGGGGCAGTGCCAAACCTGCATGAGTTTGAATTCCTTTGGACGATTATAGCTTGATGTATACTTTCCTCCAATCCTTGTTTGGAGTCTTACTCAGTTGCAGGGCTCGTGCCACGGTTTTGTCGTGGCCTGAAGGTCCGCTTTATCACCCTTGAAGACAGTGTCCTCTTCATGGCAGGATACACTGGAATTGCAAGCTTTCCGCATGGCCAAAAAGCAGGCCGCTGTCCACGATGCTGCTGTCCACCTAGCCGCACAAGACTGCAGAACTCAAGGGCAAGTCCAAAAGACAGAGTTGAACATGTAGGGTAAATGCTGGTCACGCTTTGATTTCCTGTCCCATACGATCGGGCTTCCCTTTGCAGACTGGCGTCAGGGAAGCATGGATGCCAAGGATGTTGCATCTTCGTATGCCTGGCACGTTTGCGGCACGGCAGTTTTCACCTCTGCAAGACTTCCGCATTTGCATCTTGTTGCTTGGCCAGGAAATTCTTTGCAGAGATTTCGCGAAGCGTTCTCTATGGCTCCTTCCGGGAATCCCAGACACCCTGTCCCTCGGCGCAGCGATGGAATTGAGCGGCCGATCCAATGAAGGCTCTGAGTAATTTCCTGGAATCTTAGGTCTGTCTTCGAGTTGGGGGAAGTCTGTTTTGGATATATATATATATACACACATACCTTTTTTTCATGCTTCTTGCATAGGCAAATTTGCAAAGGTTTTGGAAATTGTGCATTTGATCGAGCTTTTCACCAGCACACTTGAACCAGTTTCCCAAGAAAAGAGCAAGCACAAACCTGATCTATGTGGTGACATGATTGTTCTGGCAGCATTTCGTCTTGATCAATGCGTCCAGGTCTTACACCTGGAAGCCGCATCTGGATCTTCAACAAACAGAGGCAGCTGTGAATGGCACTGCTGTTAGAAATAGGATTCGGGGCCCAGACAAACTCAGAGACTCAGTGAGGAGTACAGTGCACTCGCTGTCTCAATATGTTCAACTCACATCATGCTAGGACGGCCTATGAGAGCTTTGGGTAGTAAGACATGAAGATAATTGTACCTTAATGGGAATGCCACGCGACAAGTTGTGCTGAAGATCCTTGTTTGCATTGTTTGCATTGTTTGCATTGTTTGCATGTTGATTTGAGTCAGGAGATGCCTTGGTTGGTCAAATATTATTTTGTAGCTGCTCAAATCCCCGTTGTTGTTGGTTCAACCCTCATTATTGTGGTGAAACCCCAACGTGTTATGATCTTTGCTGCAGCCAGGTGGCTGATTGGTCCTGAGATGCTGGCGCTGCAGGGTTTCCCTGTCGATGAGTTGAACCTGGAGGGCATCAAAGACCAGCAACTTCGATTGCTGGCAGGTGGGTCAAAACACCTGGATGTGATGAAAATTCAGAGTGTCATCATATGCAGTTGGGGTCAAGACCTGCCAGACCAATCTAGACCATATTTACTAATATTTTGGGGGCATGAACATCTAAGTTTCCAGCCATTTTGGTGTTCACCAGGGTACCAGGATTTTGACCCATAGCAAGATCGAGTCATTGCCAGGGAATGCGATGTCAGTGCCGGTTGTTGGGCTGTTTCTGTGCCCTACTGTCGTTTTATTGCTGGATGCTGGGGGGAAGCCACGGCCTTTTTGCGTTTGGAAACAGCAAGATTCCATTACTGGGATTGGGAACTTTTGATTGTCCCCAAGAACAGATGGTGTTTGGGGCCTTTTCGCTCAAAATAGGCGGAGAGAAATGGGGTTGAACCAGTTGTGGCAGTTATGGGTGATCAATGGTGATCAGGTACCTGATCTTGGCCTTTGTCCAGTTTGATGGCGAACCCCTTGCTGAGCCACGGTGCCCAGTGGATGTCGCTGATGATGCTGATGGGAGGGGGGTGACATGCTGCCATTCTATTGGACGGATTAGACTTTCGATTTCTACGAACAAGCAGCTATGAAAAGTGAAAGGAAAAGTGAACAGGCGTACTTTTTACATCTGCAAACAAATGATTGTCTGAAGTTTTGAACGGCAGAACGCAGATGTCTCTTGCTCCACACTTTGCTCCTCCGACAAGGACTTTGGACTAGGTTGGTCACATCCACTTCTTTGTTGGAATGGTGCTGGGTACTGCAAGGTACGCTGTCAGGGTTGCAAAAATGAATCAGAAATTGCTGCCTTCGGCATCCTTTGAATAAGTGAAGGGGCTTCACAGCTGTTTGAACATGTTTGAACAAGATCAAGAAAGAGGTTGATGGCCCTGATGGCTTGGATGGCTCTCGTCAGGTTGCCTTGTGGAAGGCCATTCAGATTTTGAGAGCTCGCAGAGCTTTGAATCCTGACCCATGTCGATGCCGCGAGCCCAGTGGAGCTTGTCTCAGCGCAGTACTTCACCGCAAACGATGCACCAATACACACACGAATATCGCACCGTGGCCCTTCGGCCTAGTTCTGTAGTGAACACATATAATTTTGACGTCTTGAAACCCACTTGGGGCATGCTGGGATTTAATCCTCTTGCGTGACTGTTTGGGCAAGAGTTTGTACCAGTGTAGAACGTCGCATGTGGACTATCCGAAGCTTACTCTGACTCTACATGGGATCGGGCCACTTTGCCTCCAATTCACGCCTTGCGTGGCGAAAATGTTCTCGGGTTCACTGGAACGACAACCTGCGACAAAGTCGCTTCCAGTATCGTGCATCAGTAGATGACAATCTTGCCAGTCCACCACAAGTCTATTGATCGGCAAGGCAAGGCTTGAGGCAAAGATTGTGATCTTATGTCTTTCTATCGTCAATGTTCACAACTCTCGCTTTTCCTATCCTTGAAAAAAAGACAAAAATGGAGCAACCTCGGAGCACACGGGTTTGGACTATGAATGAATCGTCCAACCATACTATGACTATATCTTTTTCAGGAGCCATCTTGTGCAAGGTCGTGCACATAGTCCTTTGATGGCCGATGGCTTGGGATCAAATGGTCATCCAGTTCCAGCGCATGCGGCATGGGGCGATTCTTCCTCAGCTGGGCTCAGAGTAACGCTGCGTTCGGCAGCGTGGAAGAGGGAGCAGAGGCACAGTCTTCCTTCCATTTCCATTGGTTTTAGAATTCAGATTTGCTACTTGCATTGATGTGTATTTGTTCTTGATGAAGATCCCTTGAATATGTGATCCCAGAAATGGTCAGCACGACAGCAGTGGGTCAGTATGAGTTGAGCAGTATGGGGGTGGTGCCTTCCGATTCTCATTCGCACTGATATCTCTCTGCTTTCGGCCAGTTTTTTTTTGAAGGGAGCAAATATATCATCCAATGAGTTTCTGGAGTTTCTAAAATTTCATGTTCTCCTTTCATGAAAGTTTTGGCACCGTCCTGTCCACAGGCTCGCCATGATCAAGTGTATCCTGGTCTGAAGCACAGATGGAGCCATGGAGCCAGTTGCGACAGGGCCCGTTTTGATGGCATTTTCCAAGTGGAGGATCCCAAGAAAAAGACGAGTTTTGGTGCGTTTCTTCTAAGTTCTGAAAACACTTTTGTGGTCTTGAGAGGGTGTTGCCAATAAAATCATACTACACCAAAAGTTAGGTACAGTGCTTAAAGAAACAGATGACAGTCATGAGAACAATGATGCATGTGTCAAGTCTACCATTTCTGGAGCTCTCTTGTACTTGGCCACCTGAAAAAAAAATATAGAATTAGTGCTGGCAAAGTCTGGATGGACAACTCGACAAACTCTTCCGAGGTGGTGAACAACCAGGCGGCTGCATTCAAAAGGGTCTGCATTGGGCATCTTCATTTTCAGAATTTCAGGGGGAGCTGGAGGCCAATCGTGTGGCAGCTCGACTGTTGCAGTGACCACTGTTTCCTCTTCAACCTGACCACTGGTGACCGGACACGTCCGGTTCTTCGATGCTATGGGAAATGTTGAACTTTTGAGCAGCACGATGGATGATTTGTATTTCACTTCTGTGTCCCAATTCCTGACACGCACAAACGCAGTTTTGAGTTGCTCAAGCTGCAGATGTCCCATGAAAAAAATGAGGGGGACAGCATGGCCAATGAGTGACCCCTGCACTGTCATCGATGAGCCAAATGACTTGAAATTCATGGATTGGCGCTTTCTCTTAAAACAAAATATACAAAAACCCTTCCTATCCCTTGCTCCATTTGAGACTTCTCCGAGTTCTCCCAGACCGCCAGCTTTTTCCAGCTGCGTCTGCTGCGTCATGGTGCATGTACCAATGCCTACCCCTCAGTTGACGCTGGGTGATGTGATGGAGGTGATGAAAGAGGCCGGGACTGAGGCCACTGAAACAAGCGGACCAATGGCGGACCCGGACCAAGCCGGACGAAGCTGAAGTATTCCTTGAACACACTTTGATTTGACTTTTCTGGATGAATTGACCGGGCAATCTTCCAAGTTCCTGTCCTTCATCCATTGTATATCAAATTTGGACTGGTCTATATGACTAGGCAGATAGGTGAATAAAATTGGTTCCGCATCTAAGACCTTTCTGGAGGTAAGCCCCTTAAGTGGCATTGGCATGGTCTGCAAGAAAGACACGTCGGCCTGTGTACGTACACATATCATGAAAGCTAGCTTTTGCTAGCTGAAGTCCCTCTTGCTATAGCATGGTATTGGGGGGGCTGGAATCTCGGTTCACAAGCAGTTTGGCCGTGGCTCGATCCCACCCGGGGACGTCGTCAGATTCCCCATCCTCTGCATCATTGGCATCCTTCATAGGGCATGGTTTAAGGAGTCTCTTGCCTGTCCTCTCTATCCTATCTAATCTACTTATCCACGCTATCTAGCCTATCTAGCCTCTCTCTCCGTCCTATCTATTCTCTCTATCTATCTGCCTATCTATCTATCTGCCTATCTATCTATCTATCTTTCTATCTATCTATCTATCTGTCTGTCTATCTATCTATCTGTCTGTCTGTCTGTCTATCTACCTATCTATCTATCTATCTGTCTATCTATCTATCTATCTATCTATCTATCTATCTATCTATCCGTCTATCTATCTATCTATCTGTCTGTCTGTCTATCTATCTATCTACCTATCTATCTATGTCTCTACCTACCTATCCGTCCATCCATCCATCCATCTATCTATCTATCTACCTATCTACCTTTTTTTCAATCTACCTATCTATCTATCTGTCTGTCTATCTATCTATCTGTCTGCCTATCTGTCTGTCTGTTTGTCTATCTATCTATCTATCTTTCTTTCTTTCTTTCTAGCAATCTACCTATCTATCTATTGTTCTTTCTTTCTTTCTAGCAATCTATCTATCCAGCTATCTTTCTGTATTTCTTTAGCTAGCTAGCCAGCTATCTAGCTATTTAGCTATCTAGCTATCTAGCTATCTATCTATGTCTATCTACTATCTACTATCTATCTATCTATCTATCGATCCATCCATCCATCCATCGATCCATCCATCTATCTATCTATCCATCTATCCATCTATCTATGAATCTATCTATCTATCTATCTATGAATCTATCTATCTATCTATCTGTCTATCCATCTATCTATCTATCTATCTATCTATCTATCTATCTATCTCTCTATCCATCTCTCTATCCATCTCTCTATCCATCTATCTATCCATCTCTCTATCTATCTATCTATCTATCTATCTATCTATCTATCTATCTATCTATCTATCTATCTATCTATCTATCTATCGTCGATCGATCGATCGATCGATCGATCGATCGATCTATCTATCTATCTATCTATCTCTCTCTCTCTCTCTATCTATTTGTCTATCTAGCTAGCTATGTATCTATGTATCGGTGTATCTATGTCAAAAAATGCGCCGCTGTACCTGCCCACTTCATTTTTCAAGTCCAGCTCCCTGCTGAGCTAGCTTTCGTCCCTTACCCCTGGCCCTCAAGTGTGTATATATCTGCATACACATTGCATATTGCAGGTGGTTGCTCGAGAGATTAGTAGATAGACCTAGAGATAGATCCAAATATATAGACAGATTGATCAATCGATCGAGATTTGATGTGCTTGCGTACTTGCTAGGTCTATATATACAATGTGTATGTGTAGAGTACAATTTACTAGAGACATACCTACACAAACACACAGAGTGACAGCTTGCGCTGGACAGCATGACATCAAAGTGCTGCCAGGTGAAGATGGCACCAGGCAGTGGCTACCTTTCGGTAAAGCCAGGGGTTAAGGTGAAGGTACTCTACATTGGTTCAGCAGACGAGGAAGGGTGCCTTGGTGCAGAACTGATGCAGAACTGGTTCAGAACTGGTGCAGAACTGGTGGAGTGCAAATGGACGAGTAGAAAAGTGTGTTGTTTTTTGATGACCTATACCTAATCACTACGCAATTCAACAACTACTTGTAGGAGTCAGCAACTACACCGCGCAAGTCAGCATTTTGCTTCAGACTCAACCCATGCTGCATAACAATAAATAGCATATGTGATGGTCTGTAATCTTGATCACCAAGTCCCCCAACCCAAGTGAAGCCGAGCAAAAAAAAATCATGACTCAGCTGTACGTTTGGCAGTGTGATCACATCTGGGAAGCAAAACTGCGGTGCTGTCATTCACGCTTCCAGTGAGCACACCTGAGCTTAGAGAGACCTTCACGCGAAAACACATGTACAAATACACGAACAGACAACATCACTCCTCCCTATTTGATGCACTAGTTCTTTTCGCTGGGTGCAAGTGGAAGCATGCTTCAGCTGCCTATTATTTCAATTCAAACGAGCTGACTGAATGTTTTAAAAGTTTTACTGTTTACTTGTCAAGGCTTACCAGGGTGCCAGCTCCGGGGCGTTGAGGTGGATCTTTGCAGAAACAGAGTCAGCTGAACGAGGATGGCTCAGCACAGATTCAGCTGCACCCCGTGATGTACAGGTGTCTTGGCTCCAGTAGGCGGATGCATTGAACAAAGCTTGAAATGTTAGTCTTGCGACTGAGATTGTCAATGTGAGGTGCTCAAAGTGAAAATGAGCAGAGTTGAGATGTTCCGAAATGTTCCGATGTTTTTACACAGCTCAGAACTTGGAACGAAAGATCCAGCCGCATGTCAAGACGGCGCTTCGCGGCTGGCTTGCTGAGCGGCCGGGACATTTACGGATCAGGACCTGAGCTCAGTCGAGCTCTAATGATACAATCGAGAATCAAGAACTCAAGCTGGCTTTAGATTGTTGGTATTAGTACTGTTGATATCGCAAGGAAGCAATTTGGATGTACTCAAACGTAACTTGGAAGACTTTGGAAGCACAAAACTAGAGTGGAAAGCGCAGACGAGCCGAAGTTGTGATGTCATCGCACAGATTGAAGTGAGCATCACAGGAAGGGTGACCAGCTCTATGTCGAAAGACAAGAACCTGGCTGGCTCTACGGATTTGTGTCTCAAGGCAGGGAAAACAAAAGTCTGTTGGAAAGGCCAAGTTCCATTGTAGGTCCATAGGTCCGTGATCCCTCAGGGTAATCTCTGAAAATCGAGGGTGAACTTGAGCTGTGTGCAGGCACTTATGGCTGGTTTTCGGACGAGGTGCTGACAAAGCCTCCACCNGTGAACTTGAGCTGTGTGCAGGCACTTATGGCTGGTTTTCGGACGAGGTGCTGACAAAGCCTCCACCACCCAAGGGTGATTCGGCTACAGGAAAAGAATGGGCTTCTGATTTAAGCTTGGATAGACCCTCACTGCCTTTTTTTTTGTTTTCAGATTTATTTCTGTTGTTTTCGCACCCGGTTGTTGTTGACATTCATCTTCTTGTTGGCTTCAAAGAGTCTGCTGAAGTCCCTTTCCCTGAATCTCCAACTCACTGATGCCAAGGTCCGAGACCTGGGGCTTTACTGCAGCCAAGATGGCCGGATTTCCTTGTGGGCCAAAGAGCCCCAAAGGTTCCCTGGAATTATGTCTTGGAAGATCGGGGTTGCTACTTGGCAGCAAAGGAGATGATTTCGACTGCGAGGAATGACGCGAAAGGGCTATCCAGATGTCCGGCATCAACAGGCTTCAGTTTTTCCCGTGGAGATTTGTTCCCACCATGACCCTTGAACACCTTTGCAAAGGTTTTGCGGCCTCTTTGCCGGCAGAGAAGGTCGCATCCCTTCTGGGAAATGTGGAAAACAAGGTCCGCCGTGCTCTTGCAGGAAACCGTGGTGAGCTTTGCTTGACCAGCAGTCTTCTTTGTATAAGTATTTGTCTGGAATTCAGAAGTTGTGCACATTGGGGCGCCCTAAGCTGGAAATTTAGCAGATCCCAAAGATTCTTTGTGGGGCACTCGTTGAAAACCGATTTATTGCTCCTGAATCTCCATTGGACATTATCTGCACAGAATCTGCACCTTCCTTGTCTCCAGGCATGGGGCACCTACTGGGTCAAGCGGGTTGCGCAAGGCATTGAAGATTTGGGTGGTTTTGAGTCTTGCATTTCACAGCGGGAGCATCACCCCAATTTCCTGGACATGGGAGCCATGCCCCCAAGGCTTCAATTTTTGTTGGGTCCTTTGGACAGTGCGGAAAACTTTTCATAGAAGCAATTTTGGTTTCACCATTCATAGATGCCGTAGCTTAGAAGAAATACCTCATGTCCATTCATTTATAAAGCTGCTTTTGCATCCCATGTCAGACTTCCCTTCAGTTGGTTGACAATCATATACAATAATGAGCATTCGGTTCATGGTGATTTTGAAGCTAAGTCCAAACACATGAAACAAGACATTTCTGTCGGTAAAGACCAATCAATCAGGTGGACGTGCAAACGAAATACTCGAGAACGGTCGGCTCTTATCCCAATTCAGAAATACATGTGGATGGGTCGAAACTTATGATATAGTATATACAGTATCAATTATAGTAGTATTACTGTATTACTTTAATAGATATTTTGATATTCATCAGGGTACCAGAGTTTTGATTCGCCAAAAAATCCTTTGGGTACAATGGATGATCCATGTCCTTTCGATCCTCGACATTTTGAGGATCGACCCTCTGGTCCTCTCGGCGTCATTGCACGTGGTACCAAGTGGTTGGTCAAGGAAGGCTGCAGCTGCCCTTACCGCTACTCTGGCATGGTGGCCCGGCTGCAGCTGGCAATCTTCAACGCTGAACAATCATAAAAGACCAATGAAAAACCAATGAAGAAACAATGAAGAACCATCAAGATTCAAAAGATCCAAAGATGACTTGAGTACCAGTCAGATCCAGTCAGTCTGGAGTGTTTGTGTCCATAGCTGCCATAGCTTTGAAACTGTGGCACTCCTGACATCCTTCCTGTCCTGTTCTCAGGAGGTGGACGCCTATCCGTTTCCTCCTTGGATGGATGACCTTCTGGAGCAGGTCATGTCACTTTGCGGCTTGAGAGAGGAGGACAGCCATCTCTGTGCAGCTTTTTAGTTGGTAGGATCTATTGGAATCTATTGAAATCTAATAAGATCTATTGCTATTCTTGTGGAGTCTTGAAGTTGAAAATAGAAAACAATAGTCTCAGTAAGCACTCAGGAGGGGTGTCCCGCTCGAATGATATTCAACAGATTTACCCCACATCCCACTGTTGTATTGTTTCCATTCATTGTTATATGTGCCATGGTCAAAACTTGGGCAACGTGCACGTATTTGAGGATGGTCATCAATCCATCAATGGGGAATAATAGGGATTTACTGATATTGGACCCGCTATGCAGGATTCTCATGATGGGATGGATGACCATACCACATTCATCCCATGTAACCAGTTCCCAGCACTGAAGGAGTGGCCCAACGCCTGCAACGTGAACCTGTACGTTGGCACAGATGGCCTATCCTGGCACGCAGATGTGACTTCGTCGAAGGGCCGGGGGAAGAAGGTGAGGTGAGTTGGGTTGACCCACAAAAACGGGGATCCAATCACCATTTGACAAGGACTATGGATCTATGTCTATGTATAATATGTATATATATTATATATATATAAATTATATATATATATATACATACACATACACATACAGAAACGAAAAGCCTCTTCTGCCTATCCCGCTTTCAAGTGGAGTTAGTTGTTCAGTGTCGTGACCTAAATCTTGACGTGTTGCTGATAGATGCAAACTGTACTGGATTAAGCAAGCATCATTGTTTGGTCATTGATCGAAATCATGACTTTCGAGATATTGAAAATGCCAGGTCATTGTATCCATGAACGATTTATATATAGCTGCTGCAACAGCTCGCACTCATCTTCCTAAGGATGAGCCCTTGATGGACACAGAAGATGGCAACTGCTGCATCATCTCACTTTCACTCGGCCAGGAGGGCTCTTGAGCTGACGAGTCGAGCTTTAGTTTCCTGCGGAAGTTGTTAGCTGCCCAAGTTGACCTGAAAGGAACGTCAGTATTTTGGCTCAGCCGTTTCATCCTCTCTGTGAACCACTGGGTCCAATCATTCTCATCTGCGTTTGTCTTCCCCAGTGTGAACATAAAACGAGAGGAACCTGCCCCGACAGTGGCCTTAGAACTGCAGGAGCGAGCCTTCCAGCTGAAACCCAACGAAAGCCAGGTGAGGTGGGAGCCTGTTTTGGCTTTTTCTGAACGAAAGATGTCCATAGCTGTCCACGGGTCTACAATTCATTCTGCAAGGATCTTTCCATAAGCATTTGGCATCAGCAATACTTTCAAGCTACAAACTTGATTGTTTCTTGGACTTAGTTTCCAGTGTGATGTGCAAGCTAGCCATTGGCATTGAGGAGGGGACTGCGTTTGCCTGCAGTTTTTAGCATTTGGAGTCAAAGAAGCTCACCAACAGGATCTATATACAAATGTGATCTTTACCTGGAAGAACACTCCAGGGTTGGTAGAAATTAGAATATGTTGGTAGACTTACACTCGTTAGCATTGTATAGATGTACACATTATATCATTATATATGCAATATTATATACAACATGTACAGTATATCTTGGCACCCCTAATATCTAGCCATTGCCATTTTTTGCTGCTGGCACTGCTGGCACCTTGGCACCCTGCACCCATGCGGCGCGTGGCAGAGCTGCTGGGATGGACTGGATGGGTTCCCAGCAGAGAGATCCGTGGCAGCTTTGGGACTCTGATGGAAAAACCCTGCCATTCATGGGGGAGTATTTCTTGTGGATTCCATGGTCCGGGAATATGGGGATGGGAATCTTGAATGATGGTTCCTACCCAAGATCTGGGAGTATTGAAAAGCTCTGGAATGAACCAGAACTACTTGGCTTGGGACTATTGGTATGATATCAAGATATTGAAAACAACTCTGGGATGGATTGTTGGGAATGGGTCAAGACCTATTCCATCCTATTCCTATATTTTTTTGGGATGAACGTCCATAAATAGAGTGAATAGAAGGGTACTCGTACCAGGGTTTTGACTCATACCCCCCATTGAAAAACTCTGGTTGAAATAATGCGTATTTTTTTGGGGATGGGATTGGGATGCAGCTTCAAGAACTTGGACGGTGCCTCTTTTATTGCGACATGTGGACATGTGTCGTGGCTACAGCGGGTTGCATTGTTCCTCAGACCGTCTTAGACTCGTGATACCATTTTGCAGGCACTGCATCTTTTATCAATGGATTGGTGTAAGGGAAAATCTATAGGAAACCGTGGATTTGTGCCAGCAATTCGAGGGATTTCGCTGATTCTTCCCATCATCCAAAGAATTTGGCTTTCCGTCCCTTTCTCCCAGGACACATATTGTACCTGTCGCCATGCCATCAGAGCTGAGTTTGCGCTTTGCAGAATTTGCACCCACCTGGCGACACCGTGCTGTGAGTTGCTTGATGAATTAGTTGAAAATGATGGGAAAAAACCTCAAATTTGATGGTTAATCATCATTTTTCCTATTCAACAGAACCGTTTGGGGGTATACCCCATTTTCAGACAGACCCCAATTGGTGCTGGTACTGAAACTCATCTTATTCAAGCAGCCTCTTTTGTTTGTGGCTGGGGTGAATCAGTCAAATCTCCTCACAGAAAAAACACAATCTGCGATTTATGATCATTTATGCCGCCTCATGGTCCCAGTCATTCCCAGGCTTCTTCCTTTTTCCTTCTCCTTTGAGGCAAAACGTGGCATCGGACCATCATCCGCATGCGGCTGAAACAGGCCTTGGACCCCAAAGAGACTTGGAGTATGACACAGCTGCTGCGAGTTTCCTGTTCCTATTTCGAGGGCGGCTCTGACTACTTGGCCCGTCGCCTCAAATTGGGTCCGCCATGTGAAGAGCTCAGCGGTACAGCAGAGGCCATCTTGCTTCAGGGCAACGTGGATGGGCCAGAGCCCTGCGAATTGGCACGGGGCGAGGGATGCTACCGATGTGAAATGCACAAAGAACAGGCCATGCTGCGAATTCAACTGGTTCGGGTCTCCGGTGTTGGAGCTGGACCAGACAGTCGAGAAGAACTTTTGGTTCCCGTGGTGAAAGCCTTGTTCCAGAGATTTTAATGTACAGGTCCTCAGCTGGGCTTCGGGGCTCCTCGGCTCTTTGCAATCTTTACAGAACTCACTGGCACAGCAGAGCCTGAAAGGCTCATGAGATGGAGAGACTCCCTTTGAAAAATGTGCAGTATGCGTGGATGCCGACGTTGCTGAGGTCTCCCCCAAAATTCTGGAACTGCCCATACTCTGAAGCAATCGTCTGAAATGTCAAGCTGGTCTTAATCACACTCCTAAGTGCTTGGCATTCTAGACCAGATGTTCACATTTTTTTGCAAGTCACGTTTGAAAGTCTTTATAGCTGGTGCACACTTGCGAAAGCTCAATGTGTCAAGATACTTCAAGATGCCTTCAGCATGTTCCGGAATGCCAGGAGGCCACGCACGAACTGATCTTGGGTGGTGGTGCTTTGTGCACCATGGAGGGCCAGACTCAAAGGCGGGAAGGGCTTGGACCAAGTGCTTAGCCAGAATGAAGATCGTTGTATTTGGCAGGATCTCGGCTGCTGTCAACATCCAATTCGGTATATAAAAAGAGTTCTTCATGAAAGTTGGTGGTGTTTCAACCACATCTGGCATTTAGTTTCAAGAAGATGTCATGTGCTGACCCTTCTATTTTAGGCTCAAAAGGACAGCCCACCGCAGTGACACCTCTGACGCGCCGCCTCGCCCGCCTCGGCCGCCAGCTGATGTCGTTGGGCATTGCTGAGCTCTTGTCTGATCCCGGCACCATGAGCAGCGCCGAATCGGAGGCCATCTTGACTGCCTTGTCCAGCAGGTGTTCAGGCGGAGACGCGGGATGGACAGCTGATGATGTGGCAGAAGTGGTGAAGGGCTTGGGCTACCTGGCAGTCACTGTGATCTCTGAATCTGAGGTGTACAGCTCCATTGGAACAAAGAGTATCAAGGTCAGAGTGGGCACAGGCATGGCTTGCCCTTCAGCCAGTCCTGTATCTGACTGCGTGTTTACCGGTACCATGGATGTCTGGGTGATTGTTGTTTGAAACTGATAAGGTCTCATCTCAACATCCAAGTTGGGGACCAGATGTGCTTGTTCATCATGTAGTTGCTGTTCACACAGCTGTGGATTTGCTTCCGGTCTGCACAACGACCAAAGGAGATACCGGTTTTCGTTCATCCGAAGCGTCAATGATGCTGCCAGACACTCCAAGAGCACATACATGGTTAATCGATGGAGAATGTCTCTCTTTTTGACAGAAAACACTCTGTGACAGTGTGTGACATTCATTTAGGAAAAAGGGTATCAATCCATGGGTGACTCGCAAGTGGAGTAGTTTCAAGTCCCCAATTTGGCACTGCAGAGCAGTCGCCTGCCATTGATTAAGAGGTTGAAATCTCCAGAGTTTGAAGCCAAAAAAAACGGAGGTTCCCTGACTGCAGGGAAAAGGGCGCTAAGGGCGGATGCAGGATAACCATGGCCGGCCCCGTATCCTCAATCTTTCAGCAGTTGGAGATTACCACAGCCACGGATGCTGCAGGCTGTACCAACATCGAGTGCTCAAAGGACGAGGAGCGGGGGTGATCCTTTGGGAGCATCTGTTTCTTCAAATGGACCCAAGAATGGCATTTTTGAAAGTCATGATCATCCCTTTTTCAAAGTGTCAAGTCCCGGTAGCCTCGACCTGGTTGCAGGCTCTGGTGGTGCGTTTCGCATCAACCTTACCTGGAGATGGATTACGAGACATCACAAGAGGTGTCGATGGAGAAGATGATGAAGGCGATGCTATTGCGTGATTTGAAAACACAGCTCAACATCAAAGATATCAAAGCACTTAGTGGATTGTCTTGTGCCAACGTCATTTGCTTTTTGCGTCATGTATTTTGGGATGAAGTGACAGGTGCTTGCAAAAAGGAACGTGAGGAGCGTGTGTTGCTGTGCGCAAGGAAAAAGGAGTGCAGCCTTCCAGCTCGGAAAGCGGGGAACCTGATGCTGTGTTGCCCCATCACACCTGACGTCAACCCACTATAAACCACCAGTGTATTCGGTGGGTATCAGTTTGAATAGTGATTTACCACTGGTTTCAGGATAATCCCCAATTAATAGTTAGGGTTTATGAATCTGGCGTTGACATAAATACTTGAAGATTGCTTGTAGTTGTACTGGAGAGGAATCATCGTGCAGGAATGGAGTTTGGAAGAGTACTGATAGGTCTTGTACGAACATGTTGGCATTACTGTAAGCTCGGGCGTGTCTGATCTGTCCATGTGCCAGGGCAAAGCAAGATTATTGAGATTTTACAATGATGTGCCCATGGACAGGCGCAACGGAACAAACGTTGCTTCTGAGATGTGACTCACTGATAGAAATGCACCTTGAATCAAAAGTGCCATGGTGAAGAGATGGATTATACAGACAGCGATATTGGGGGAATGTCAGAAATCCTTACAATGTGGATTTTTATATCCCATTTGGACCATTTGTCAAGATTCCAATGGCATGGGATGAGCACACCCCATTCATCCCGCTATGGCCAGGCAGAAGCACATTTTGCAGAGCATCTACCGTCTTGGCCAAACCTCCTTGGTTAGAGAAACGTTGCAGGTGAACCGCCAAGGATGTGAGTAATGTTTGGCACTGCCCCAACGAATTCTGGAGAAAACTGAGATATACTGTGATATACTGCAATTTTTGCGACCGTTTGATGCCTTCCTGATGTGCAAGTAGAGCCCACCAAATGCCAGTCAGCACTCGCGTCGACGAAAACTGTTGCTGTTTCGTAGAGGAGCTACAAGTTCGGATTGTGTGCATAGATGTCTTCCGGGGGCATGGATAGGTTTTTCTACTCATGGGTACAGTCCCTATGCGTATGGTGTGGCCCAGTACTTTGTTTCTGGTGCCAAGTTGTTAACATTTCCAGAAGGTGTCACTGCGGGGCAAGAACTGAATGATTGGTCTTTGGACTTTCTTTAGGAGAAAACTAATTGCTGCAGACTTGGCAATGCCTGGCATTGAGTGCAGGACGAGTCTTTATTTGGTCCTGATCACAAGATCATCTACAGGACATTGATGAGCAGTGCTTGTTTGCGATATTCGAAACACTGGATGCACAGACTGCAGTTTTGCATGGACCAAGTCCACTCCTGGTGTAGACAGAGCCAGATAGGCAGATCGGCAGATAGATAGACACGCAGATAGATGGATTGCTGTTTGGACAGACGGACAGATAGAGATATTGACATAGTTCACTACAAATAGTCTTCCAACGACATCGTCAGGGTCAAGCGCCAGATTGGAGGCACTTCGCCACCCTCTACTTCATTTTTGTTGCTGACAGCGCGGAGAGCGAACTTGGAGTACTAGATCTTATCCAGGTGCTCTGACTTTGAGAACAGACGCTGTTAATTGAACCAACTGTGGATGCCACAAAGATGTATCTAAAAATACCAAGTCTATCAGCAGAAGGAAATCTTGTTACCTCTGCCCTTGGACTTTGGCCTCAGCCGAGAAAACTAGACAAGCAGATTGGGAGTATTTGGTTTGTATGTTGTGGAGAAATCTTGTGCAATCAGTTGTCTCTTCATGTCTACTGTTTTGGTCAAAAACATGTGTTCTTTCTGGTCGTCCTACAGTCACTCCAACACGTCCGGGCCGACATTATTGCGGATGGAAGGACAATACGCATTATGTTATAATATCCTGCAATCCATACACATGCACGTTATCCATCTACATATCCTATATATACATATACTATATGATACAATGTCATGCAATGCATGAAATGTAGTGTATGGAGGTAAAAGGAGCCGACGTGCTGCCCCGCATTTAGTCTGTCATAGCGAAGCTAGCATTGATACAGGCCATCGTTTCCACACTTGTTCCACAGTTGCCATGGAGCAGAACACTGTTCCAAATCAAGCTATGCAGGTCTTTGTTCAGGTTCTTGACTCCTGTTTCGAGAATGTCTGCGAGCTCGACCTGATCTACCACTTTGATAGAGCCTGGGATCTTGGTTTCGCAGTCGATTTGACTCGCATCAAGAACCATGATGGATTGATGGACGTCATGTATCCTCCACATTTGCATACAAATTTTTATCAAGGAGAGTAGAAAAGGCGCTGCATGCACTAGAGGTGAATTTGACCTTTCATGACAAGTGTGAGTTCATTACACCAAAACAAACATGCAGGTAGTTCCTTGCAGTTTGCACACATCCTTCTCCGAGCCTTGAGTCAAACTCTCCATTCTTGCAAGACATGCGGCCCATTGCAGGTGAATTACATCCTTGATGAAATTGTCATGGCTGGCATGGTCTTGGAAACCAATGCCGACCTGATTTTAGAGGCCGTCAAGGACGCGAGCCTGGCAGCGAGAGTTCTCATTGTGGGCACCAAGACCATGAAGAACCCATCTTGAATATGTAGGTATATATGCTATATATAATACATTATATCATACATGTATTTTGTACATAAGTGTGGTTATGTATGTATGTGTATATATATATATCATATTATGTATATATAATATGTGTATATATATATATACTATATACATACTTATGCCTATGTATAAATTGGCATACAGATAGGTAGATACATAGACAGCTAAACACTTTTGGTCTTTCCATAGTACGTCTCTGCTAGACATCAGACAATAGCAGATAAGCTGCACCCCGGGGATTTCACGCCCAGGAGACGAAGAAATTGGAGCAGGAAGGATCCACCTTTGGCTTCTAAGCGGTCCCTTCCTGGGGTAGTTGGATGAAATATGGAGGAGAAACCTATTGTAGGGGGTTGTGCTACCCAATATAAACTGGGAATTATTGAATTATTGTATATTGGGGTTAAACACCAGAAGATCCTCGAGCTTATTCAAACTTTTGATACACGCAAAGCTGGCAAGGTCCCGTGCAGAAAGCGGTGAAATTGGCAACATGGCAACATGGCAACGTGTACGAACCTGTGCAGCAAACAACAGTGCTGTGCCCTGAGCGTCGGAAGACGATGCAACAAGCATTCTCCGAGGCAGCAAAAGGAGTGCTGGTGGGGTCTTGGTATCGCCGGTATCAGATTTCAGGGATGCGTATGCCCCCCCTGCCCTGATGGAACATGAGATCCAGTAGTTTCTAGCGATATGACGATGGTCCATCTAGTTTGTACTTTGTACTCAATAGATCGCAGGCATTGCGTGTGAGGACACCAAAATGACTCTGCAAATCACAACTTTTCTCCAGGGGTGTTTGGCATCCTCTCCCCGGTTTCATGGCACTTGAACTCTTGTACATGCATGATCCGCAGAACTTGAACTTCAGGGCCGGGAAAAGGCCGACACCCAGAAGCTGAGACGTTGACTCACAAAGGGTCCAAAGATGTCCAGAGCAACGGACTTACCTGGCTGCTATTCGGCAGAATCAACTGCAATGAGATGTGTATCTTTTGCCAGCCATGGCTTCCTCATTTGAAAACATGTGTGTCTGTATATACATACATATATATATATATACAGTATATATTCTCATTAGGATTATCATGAACTCAGTGAATTCAAAAGCAAACATTGTTGCTTCTTTTTTTCTACAGCCGCAGCATGGACGATTTCATTCTTGCCATGGGCGTTGCAGATGAACGACTTCGAGGACTTCCTCAACGCCTCCGGGGAAACCGAGGACCAGCACTTGGCAAAGCGCCAGCCGCAGCAGCGTCAGCGGGGCGGCAGCCCGTCCTACCGTGGAGGACGTGGAGGACGTGGAGCTGGACGTGGTGATGACTTGGGCTTTGGACGAGGTGGTCCAGTGATGGTGTTTTGGGGGGAAATCACCAGGGAATTTCTTCAGAAAGTTTGGGAAAGTGAGGGAATTCCTTAGGGAAAAATAAGGAGAATGAGAAGAATGAGAACTTGAGTTTACTTTCAGCTCAGTCTGTTGCTCCTGTGCCCCGTTCGTTGGTCACAGAAAGGGGAACTATATATCTTGACTGCATCCGCTTGTGTGCCAATGAGGCACTGACAAAAGCACAACTCTTGACCACTTAGAGTACATACCGTTTTGACAAATACCCTTTTTGATGTCACTGGTAGTCTCCGTTGCAACAAGATAAAATTCAGCCAACAGAAGCGTGATTTGCAGTCTTGCAAGGTTCGAAACAGTTTTGGGGCAACTTTTTCTGTTTCCCTCCAGCTGAGGTGGTGATCCATATGCTTCGATCGAGTTTGGTGCGATCGAGTTCGCTGGAGAATTGTCGCGCCCGAAGAGCTTGGGAAGCAAGACCAAAGCTGGAAAGCATGGCGGGGGCGAGCGAAGTGAGCCTGCATCTTCCCCCTCTGCAATGAGGGGTGCGGCTCGTTCCAAGGGAGGAGCAACACCCTCTGCAAAGTCTGAACCCGCCAAGGCGGTTTCTGATTCTGAAAGCTCTGGGGCTGCACAGAGCGAGGCCGAGGCCCAGGGCGGGCATTCATTGTTTGCTAGCTACAAAGCAGATATCGACCAGCAACTACGGGAGTCTCAAGAAGAATTGAAAAGGCAAGAGGAAGAAAGAGAAAGAAAGAAAAAGGAGGAGGAAGAACGTAAACAAGCAGAAGAAGCAAAGAGGAAAGAGGAGGAGAAGAAAAAAGCTGAAGAAGCGGCGCGGCTTGAGGAGGAGAAGAAGCGCGAGGCTGAGGAAGCTAAGAAGAAAGAACAAGAAAGAAAAAAACGCGAAGAAGAGGAGGCCAAGAAGGAAGAAGAGCGACAAAGACGTGAGGCGGAGGAAGCCAAGAAAAAGGAAGAGGCTGAGAGACAGAAGTGTGAAGAAGAAGAAGAAGAAGAGATCAGGAAGCAAGAAGAGCAACAAAGGCGAGAAGCAGAGGCTCAAAATCAGGAACGGTTGAGACAAGAAGCTGAGGCCAGAAAGAGAGAAGAAGACCGAAGGCGTGAAGCCGAAGAAGAGCAAAGGAAAAGGGAAGAAGAGCAACGGAGGCGAGAAGCAGAAGAGGTCAAACAGGAGCAGAAGAGACGAGAAGCTGAAGCAGTGAAGGTAGAGGAATCACAGAAGGCGAAAGAAGCAGAAGTTGAGAAGAAAGAAGACAAGACTTTGCCAGCTCGAACGCAGGTGGACGTTGAAAAGAAGAAGGAGGACTTTTACGTGCTTTTCATTCTGGTCAATTAATGCAAACAAAAATCCTGATGGACCATGATTTATCATTCTGAGTCAATTATTTCTTTGTGTGCGTGTGTGTGTGTGTGTGTCTCATTTTTGAGAACCAATGTCCTGACCCAGGAGATTGTAAGGACACCCACAGCATCCCTGGCACCATCTTCTCGAGCTGCCTCCCCGTCCGCCCCATCTGTGACCTTTCCAGCTCCACCAGACCCAAGTCCACGCATCCAATCTCCATCTCCAGAACGGCCACCTCCCCCACTTCCAGCATCAAGGAGCCCGTCTCCAGCATCCCAAACATTTCCTCCAGTGCCACAATCAGTTCCTCCAGCCCCACAACTTCCGAGAACTGAGTCGAGCTCACTGAGCCCTGCTGTTGGCGCACCACGAGTCTCAGTTCAATCTCCACCTCCGCCCAAGGCTCCACAGGTGGCACCCCAGATCGCACCGCAGGCACCGCAGGTGGCATCACAGCCTACCCGCAGCGTGTCCAGTCCAACTCCACGAGCCCCGCAGTCGAACCAAGCGCCGCGGCTGCCACTGCCAGCCCGAACCTTGGAGGTCCCGGAGGAGGGACGCACGGCCACAAACAGCCTTCCCTTCATGCCACACGACCTTCACAGTCGCAGTGCTTCAGTGACTGTGCCTCTGGGTGCTGCCCCTGGCCCTGCCCATCCCTCAGATCGTTGGTGCCTTCCCTGTGAGGATGGCAAGTTGTTGGTGTTGCGCTCCACTGAATCAGCAGAGCAGCAGGAGATGAATGCCTACTGGCGTTCACAGGCCAGAGGTCAGGTCTTGGATCCTCCACGACCCGAACGACCCGAGGCCAATGCTTCGCTGTTGATGAGCTCAGCCACCAGTGAGCGCTCAGCACCCTCGCCAGGCAGCCATGGCCAGAGCCACGCACCAGATCCAGCCCTGTTGGACTTGGCACAGCGAGTGGATCGGATGAAGCTCGAAGCGTGCCAAGGTGAGATCCAAGGCCATGAGGGGAGTGCCGACCAGGGTGGATGTTCACTTGGGCGAGCTATTCGAACGTTTACGGTCGTTTGCATACATAGGTGACAGAGGCAAAGAAGTGATCATACTGTTTGTTTGTACTATCGCTATTTGTTGTCTCGCCAATGACAGGGAGATCAATTTGATCAGAGGGGGCTTAGCGTCCTTTTGTAAGAGCTCCCAAATCGAGAACGATGTCTAGAGGCCAGTACAGATGGTACTGGCAGGGGCTCATGTCAGCCCCTCGCTCGATTTTAGAGATATATGATGATATATGTCTAGACACAGGTAATTATAAGTTATTACACACTCACATTCTATCTAATACACACCAATATATTGCACATCTGATGCAAAGATACATGTAGCTCTCATGGAACCTTGAGATATTTTGGCAGGACCCCTCTGTTATTCCACGGCCTTGGTGCCAGGTCTCAAGAAGAAGTTGGTTCTGCTGGAAGAGTTCAACACGGACCTGGCCAAGCTGAAGACCACCGCCGAAGCCGAGGCCATGCAGCTGGATGAGCAGCTCATGCGATCCAGGATGGAAAACAAGAAACTGCAGGACTGGAATGAACTGCAGGGTATGTCTGAAAACCCGAAGATCCAATAGAAACCTCATGATTTTCCCCGGAAAAAGCAATTCTGGACCAATTCAACTCTTGGATGGAGAATCAAGAGGGGAAAAAGATGAAACAAGGGTATGACATCGTAAACATAGGAGGTAGGAAGCATTGGGTTGGCTATCTCTTCCTCCCACTGTTTATGGCGTTGTTGCAACGGATACGGGACAAAGATGATCCAGCTTCTTTCATGAAGCTGTGGTGAAAACGTCGAGAAAAAATGTCATGGTTCTCATTTTAGAAAAAATGCCATGGTTCTCATTTTCACCACCAGTTATATTTATGTGTATATGTAATAAACACGCTAGATTTGCCACACTCTTTTTTGTGACTTTGTGCGACCATCCAAGCGCCAGTTGTTCTGTGCAGGATGCCCTCAACAACCAGGCATCGCAGTTGCGCGAGATGAGAGAAGCGAAGATGGCCCAAGAGGAACAGGTCCAGGAAGCTCAGGCGCCGGAGCGAAAAATGTACCACTGGACCATTTGAAGGAGGGTAGTCGTTGATAGTGGGATTTATAAGATTAATCATGCTTTATAATGGTTAATACTGGTTATCTATTGTGGTCCATTGATGTTATCTATATAGTTGTTATCGATGGGATTAAATCTGACATCTATGATTATAGGATTATGAGCAAATTTTTGGGGATGTAGTCGATGCCTCCACTGCTTTTTTTGAGACAGTTTTGAGCTGCAAACTGCAAGCCTTGGCGCCCCACCGCAAGACAGAATGGTGTGGCTAGATGTGGCTAGATGACTGGCAAAAGTTACCAAGTTACTAAAAGCTGGGGCATGTCAGCTTCACTTTGTAGCTTCACCTCTTCTATGGGATAGCAGAGGCAGCTGTGAGCCCTGAAGGAACAGATGTCAGCAGCGGCTCAGCAGGTGGTGGAAGCAACCAGAACCTCAGCTGCAGTCGTGAAGTGACTTCCCAGGAACAACTCTTTGCAGAGCGAGAAACAAACTCCACTTGCGGTCTAAGGCAATTTCGCAATCTGCATATTTTTTGCATGTCCGTCATGTCCGTTTCAAGAGCTTTCCACCTCTCATCGTGTCGTGGCAGTTGCGTCTTGCCAAGGCAAGCAGGCCGTCCTATCGCAACGTGTGGCTTCTCTGACACAAGAGCTGGCAGGGCTTCGCGAAGAGAGGGACACCTTGAAGGAGGACTTGGCTTTGTGTGGCAAGGAGAATGTGGACCAAACCACATCAAGCACTCCTCAGAAGTTGAAGGAGCAGCATGTCCAACATGTCAGTCCAAATGCTCTGTTGGGCCGGATGCAAGCTGAGTTGGCGATGTCCGAAAAAATGCTCCGAGCATGCGAGAAAGAGAACGAAAACTTGGCCCAGCAGAATCGACAGCTTCGTCAAGGTGCACGACTTCAGAGGGAGGAAGTGGACGGACGACAGCTGCAACTGGTGGCTGAATTGAACGCTGCCAAGGCTGAGGCCGATGCCAATCCCGCCAGCATGCGACGCCTGGCCGAAGTGGAACGTGAACTGGTGGCCACCAAGGAACGAGCAGAGGAGCACGCCCGGGAGCTGGAACGATGCCGGGAAGCCAAACGACAACTGGAACGCGAAATCATTGCAGGACCGCCTCCAAAAGCTCCAAATCAAGAGTTGGAACAGATGGAAGCGAGATGTGCATTGGCTCAGTCGGAAGTTGCGGAAATGCAGGAGAAGCTTCGATACTATGCGCAGAGCCAGCAAGCAATGGAGGAAGATCGAAGGCAGGTTGAAAAGCTGTCTGAAGAACTGAGGGCTGCAAAGACAGAGAATGGGGACTTAAGGAGGAGGCCAGGACTGAAGGAAGCCAGCAAGAAGATTGCAGAGCTGCGGCGTCAAAACGAGGAACTCAATGAATGTTTACGAAAGCGCAATCCTGACAGCATTTTGGCCCTCATCAAGGCCTGTGAACCAGCACCGGAAGAGAAACGTGAACTTCGCGACCTGAAGGGTCGCATTGCTGAGTTGGAAGCCCAGCTGCAGGAGCGGGATGCAATGTACGACCGGCGGATTCGAGGCTTGCGTGCTCAATATGACCATATGCGGCATGAGTACGAACGTCGATCTGAGACTAAGAGACCGGGACATCTGGGACCTGACTTGGTGGAAGAATCTAGGCGAGTGGGGCCAGATCATGAGGCTGTGCTTCAAGCCCGGATCAAAGATCTCGAACGTCAGGTGGAACACACGAAGTCCTACTATCTCACCAAGCTCAGAAAGAGGGAGCCTTTGGTACCTCCGTGGAAGCCCAGTGGCAAATCGGCTACACAAAATCCCAGCGAGACACGTCAAATCCAGCAATTGCAACAGCAACTGCAGGAACGGGAACATCGGATTGCGGAACTTGAGAGCGCCCGAGCCCAGAGTCCCCGTCAGAGTCCCCGTCAGACATATCCAGTTCCCACAGTTCCCACAGTTCCGGCAGTTCCCGGGTACCCATCACCTCCAGCTCCACCAGCTCCGGAAAGAACCGCGGCGTCCAGTTTGATCCGACTCTTCATGGCATCTCCAGAGGGATCAGCAATGGTGGCGCTGTGTACTGCACAGCACTGGCTTGCTCAGTCCATGCGTTTGGAGCGCTATGACGAGGCAACGACCAAAGCGCCGGCCAATCCGGAGATGGTCTTCAGATGAAGTGTGTACTTGTATGTATATATATATATATTATATGTATATATATTATATATATATATACATTATAATATTATATACTTGTATCAATTGTCATATAATAATATAGATTGATACAGACTTTGAGACTCCGAGAATCCGATGCAAGTTCATGTGAAAGATTGAGAGGTTGTTCGCGCAGAAACTGGAATCTGATTGAATTTCCGACAGCACAGCATATATTTTATCTGTCAGGTGGCTGCGCATGCTGAGATGCTGATTCCGATCTTTCTGGCAGCTGAATCTGCAGCAAAAGGATCTGGCGAAGCAGTGGAAATGGACATGTCCTGTGGCACTCATCGTGTGCTGCTCCAGCACGACGCATTGAGGCCAAGCTCTTAGCAGTTCCAAACTCGTGGGGAATGGGTTTAAACATTTCAACCGGTTCTTTTCACTAGTTGCAAGAAAAGAAGCCGACACGAAACACATAAACAATAAGAAGCTACAGCTCAAGAACCTCAAGAACCTGGACAAGAGAAGAATGCAACTAACTCATACCAACGTATTAATACCAATTCATCACACATACATTTTGTAACATTCTTCCATCCGGGTCCATCTGCAGTCACCAATTTGGCCATCGAGGCTTGAGATGCCATTGCTTCCCAGCCGTGTTTGGAATGCCTGGCGCCATGCCATGCAGCGCGTGGCCGTCATCGCATCACAAGCCAGCTTGGCTGCGACGCACAGGCCCTGGGGATGTTTGCATCTTCAACTCATGGGAACACCTGAAGGAGTTTCCCCAAAGGGCTTAGGGCAGTGATTTGTTCTCAGACTGGTACTTGGCAGTGGCAAGGTGGAGAACTCTCAAGCTTGAACTCAAAGGGGTAGCATGCGCTGAAGCCTGGAAGTTTCCCAACCATCCAACACAAGGCTCCTCATTCGACCCAGAGCTGATCAACATACGCCTATGCTGAATTGTTTGGAGCAGGGATGACAAGCAGTGATGGTTTTTCGCTTTGTATATTTTGTATCTTGAACCATACACCTTGTAGCTGGAAAGTCTCCACCCAAGGAAAGTCACAGTCAGGGACCTGGATATGGCATATGTCCGGCCAGACGCTAAGACAGCACGTTCTTCATGGGAAAATTATCGATACACATGAGCTCTAAATGGATACAAATCCAATGGATATTATATTATCATGGGGACTGTACTATCAACGGACATGATATTACCGATATAGAATCAATGGCTCGAAATGGATCAATAAATGGACATCCTGGGATCTCGATGCATCAAGAATGGCTCAAGATGAACATATCATTGGATATACGGATATACCCTTTGGTAACTTAAAACAGCAATGGAACATGATTTACTTGTAAAAGATGATTATTTTCCATAGCAAACTATTAAAATGCCAGAGGATACTAAACCAATGGTTTTGGATAGCACGACAATAGTTGAGATAGTCAACTACTGATGATTGAGGGCAATAGCTATTACATTATATTAGAGTATTTGATGATGGTATTGATGATGATTGGATATTCCCAAGATATCATTCAAAATCATCATATATCATCATAACCATTGACACTTATCCACTGCTAGTTATATTCCCATTTATTGCCGGCAAATCACCACTTGAATTAGCATTTTGGGTAATATACCCAAAAGGGAAATTTAGCAGTTTGCTATGGAACATTATCATGCTTATTAGGTAAATCATCGAACCACATGGGCAAACAAATCCATAGCCATGTTAGACTACCAGATGGAATGATGATGGAATTGATCCTCAAAGGTCTTGATAATTGACACTGTATTGAGAGTTGCTAATATATAATCCCCAGAAATTCCCATTAAATCCTCATCAAATCCTCATCAAATCCTCATCAAATCCCATACAATCCCATTAAATCCTCATTAAATCCTCATCAAATCCTCATCACATTCAAAATAAATCCCATTAAATCCTCATCACATTCCATAAATCCTCATCAAATCCTCATCAAATTCCCAATAAATCCCATTAAATCCTCATCACATCCCATAAATCCTCATCAAATCCTCATCAAATTCCCAATCAATCCCATTACATCTCATCAAATCCCATAAATTCCCATTAACACTCATAAAATTCCCATCAAATCCTCATCAAATCCTCATCAAATCCTCATCAAATCCCATAAATTCCCATTAAATCCTCATCAAATCCCATAAATTCCCATTAACACTCATCAAATTCCCATTAAATCCTCATTAAATCCTCCTCAACCATCAAATCCTCATCAATTCCTCATTAATTTCCCAATAATTCCCATTAAATTCTCATCAAATCCCATAAATTCCTATTAAATCCTCATCAAATCCTCATCAAATTCCCAATAAATCCCATTAAATCTCATCAAATCCCATAAATTCCCATTAAATCTTCATCAAATCCCACAAAATTCTCATCAAATCCTCTCATCACATTCCCAATAAATCCCATTATATCCTCATCACATCCCATAAATTCCCATCAAATCCTCATCACATTCCCAACAAATCCCATTAAATCCTCATCAAATCCCATAAATTCCCATTAAATCTTCATCAAATCCCACAAAATTCTCATCAAATCCTCATCAAATTCCCAATAAATCCCATTAAATCCTCATCAAATTTCCATTAAATCCTCATTAAATCCTCATCAAATCCCAATAAATTTCAGATCCTCAAAGACTCCTCGCACCGCAGTGCTGCAGCAGGCCCAAAGTGCAGCTCCTGGAGGCTATTGCGGAACTGCGCCAGAGTGCTGAGGTGCGGGGATTCCGCCATCAAAAAAAGGTGATTCAGCCATTCATCGCCCTGAGATTTCGCCCTGAAAGCTGAGATTTGAAGCAAGCATTTTTTGGAGATTGGAAGATGAAGATCCAGGGCTGGTACATCAATGCCAGGCTGTGATCCAGCAACTGCTGCCGGATGGTCATCCAGGCAAGGCCGATTCCAGCACCGGCCGATGGAAGATCTGCTTGTGGTTTGCAGCTCTTGAACCAAGGAGTTTTTTGTGTTTCCAAGTCTTCACGGAGTTTTGTGGCACATACTTTCATCGCTTTCATGTTCAATTCGCCAGGGATCCTAGGGACTTCATTTGTCTGACAGGTCCGGCACCTGGCGAGTCCATGTTGCCAAGGCCCGCTACGGCTCCACAGCATGGCCAAAATGGGCTGATGGTCATTGAGACTTGCGCATTGTTTTCCCATTTGCTATTTTTGAGATCTTTTGCAACACATCGTCACATCATTCGATACCTTTCTGGTTTATTATGCCAGCTATCGTTGTGGCGATTGGGACCATCCTTTGCTTTGCATGTTCTCACCTTCAAGCAACATGAAGTTGTTCCGTCCTTGCAACACTCTTCACTTCATCAGCAATGTCGCTGAAATACTGAGGCTATCCCTAGAAGCGGTTCGTGAGGATCTGGATCAACGATGCGAGGATCAGGCACTAGAGGGAGGAGGTCTCACAGATGGTTGTTGAGACCTGTTTGCAGCTTTAAGGGCGTAGATGTAGGTTTTTATAGGATATTAGATACTGGGGTAGCGGCAATAGCCTGATCAAAAGACTGAGGTGCCGAGTCAATGTGTGCAGTAGATGCCCTGCGGTCCCGCACCTCTGCAGGTATCTTTGAGGTTGTTGGAAGAGGCAGAGGCACGGGGCCACTTGAAGCCAAGCCTTGTGTCATTGAGATGTGTACGTTTTGCATGAACGACTGATACAGAGAGGACGGAGTATTTGACCACAGCACTGCTCGATTGATGGATTTTGTGGATGGCCAAACTTGTGGATTTCGATGGGATTCCATCACCAGTTTGCTGTTGCTTTTTGCTATACACCAGAAAAAGAGCTACAACGCTATGACTGATTTCAGGAACCTATGATGGTATGACTTGACATGACCCTCCGCTTAGATTTCCATCTGGCTGTGGTCAGTTCAGTCTGCCAGGCACAGGCAGGCTTGGATCATCGTTTGCCCTGGGCAGAGCTTCTAGCTCCTTGGTCTACCCTTGGTCTATTTAAATTTGGTTGTTCACGTTTCATTGATGAATTACTTCACCAGCTGCCATGACGGCCAAGGCAGTTCTGGTGCGCTCTGGCATCTCAAAGCAATGTGTGGACTTGCATGGGAACCCAGCTGAAAAACACTGGTGTTAACGGGTACCCTCAACTAACATTAATTCCTGATGTTGGGTACTCAACATTAATTCCTCAATTAACATCTTTGCCAGCAATCAGGAAAACGCAACTTCCTGATGTTAATTACTGTTAATTGACTATGCTGTACCAAAGTCTTCTGGCAAAGTGCAGCCGACCTAAAGCAGAGTTGCACGGAAACGACGTGACGGATTCACAACACATTCTCAAAGAGGCTTTCGTTCGTGTTGACTGCGAAGCCACGCCTGTTCCATCGGTGTCCCGCTGCAAAGTTTGCTCAAGGAAGCAAGCCAGGTCACCAGGGTAAGGACCACCCTTTGTCCGTGAAATCCAGTCCCTTGCAGCATCGACAGGCGATTTACTTGGGATCAACGTAGAGCCCATGTCGGATTAAGGGTAGAGTAGTTGCTTGGAAGCTCTTGGAAGCTTTTGTTCTACTGACGATACTGGAAAAGCGTGGTAAAATATTTGCGCTTTTCTGCAAGTGAGGAATTGCTGTAAGCTGTGCCTCTGAAACGTTTGACCGTCATCATGTGTGCAACAAGGCCCTTATAGAGCATGTTTCTGTTTTGTTGCTCAGGAACCATTGGAAGGAAAGGTATCAATAAGTTCAAACGACATCAAGTACTTGCCGGATATTTGCTGTTCATTTAGATGGCTGATTCTGCCGGGTGCTTGGTTCGCCTCGTGCCACGAGGATCATGTTCACTCGCTGGATGGTCTCTTTGGGCATCGTTCTTGGAGTTCAAGGAGTTGATGGGGTTCCCAGGGTCAGGCCTTCGATGTTCTCCTGGAAAGAGCTTGTCCGAAATATGCCCACGTTCTCCGCAGCCCACTTGAAACACATCTAGTGAGACAGAAGAATCATGAAGAGTTTGCAGTATGTTGATTGTTCTCAGGAAGCAGGAGAATTGGAGACCAAGTGCTCAAACAGACAGCAGACAGCAAGGCAGCAATGTTTGCCATGACACCCCACCCTTCTCCCTTCTAGCTTCTGGGGCAGGATCAGATCGTGGTGTTCGCCGCCTTGCGCAGCCAGTTGAGTCACTGTGATGCTTTTGGGCGATTGGATTCGATGGAGCAATATGGAATGTCACATAATCTTAGTAAATCCATGTATATCAATTTGTAATACTAATTGTCACACAATACATCATGATATTATACTATGGCAGTATACTGATATTAAAGTTACTATGTTGAGCTTAACAGCGTAGTTGTGAACAGCTTCCACAGACTTCATGAGTCCTTGGACAATTTGGACCTTTGGCTCTGGTGGGCTGAGGTTAGAGATCTCAGCTTTAGGGGTGGCAAAGAACCAGATCTACATGCGGCGAGAGGCCAGCGATGAAGCTGAAGCTTCGACCGCTCAGGCGCAAAGCAGCTGAAGGAAACAATCGGAAACCCAGAATGGAGGTAGCTCGTGCCTATCCTGTTGGGGTGCTCTAGTTACTTACTCAGCAAAGAATGAGGAATTATTCAAGTATATAGAGTTTATAAGTATTCACATTAGAGGTACAGTAGCACAAAGTTATGGCTGCTGGGTCGCGGGGAATCGTGAACCATGGAGTCACTTGCACCCGGGTCAGGCCCAAGATGACTGTACTGGCTTGAAAGTCGCGACGGCATGCTCCAATGCTGACGCCAGCCAGAACTGCTAGATCAGTGAAGGGTGTCATTTCCTTGCTTGAGTATATTCCTGTCTGTGCCCGTTTATGACAGATCTATCCTATGCTTTTTCGACCAGTCCTTTTCATGTCCTGTCAGCTGAGGATGTGAACTCCTCAGCAGCATCATGTGAAAGCTACAAGGCACCGAAAGGCGCCAGGGCAATTGGAATCTTGCGTTTCCACACATGGATGACTGGATTCGTTTGTGTCAACATCAAACAGACGATGTTTCATGCCATGTATCTGTATCCAGGGGGGATCTCCCAGATCCCAATGTATGCAGTTCCAGAGTCAGCCCTGCAGGAGCTGCGTTCTATCGTTGCTCGTGGAAGCGGTCTGTGCTGCCCTTGGTGTAGAATGCGGTAGCGATGGACTCCAGCGGTAGCGACGACATTTGCGGCACTGAGGAACCAAATCACGGCGATGAACCAGGAGTTCCTGCAGCGTGCCTTCTGGATGAGAAGGCACATTGACACATCTGACACATCCCCCTGACGGAAGGCATTCCCTTTCGAAGGTGTGGAACATGCAGCCCGAGAGGTATTTGTCTGCCTGCTGAAATGCCTTGGTGTGGAAGCAGAGATTTCAATTTTTTGGTTCAATAGATTTTGAAGGAATCTAACATTGACAAAGGTAATGAAATGTCCCTCTTGAAGCTCAAAAAGCAACTGGGAATCACCACCATCTTGTTTGGGTGATGTTATGAAAATGGGACATTTCAGGACATCTACCTCTGATGATTGGGTCAGATCCGCTCCATGTCAGGCAGGCGTTTGTGGTCGACTTGGAGACAGTTCCCTTACAAAGAGCACCTGAGGGAGTTGCCCTGCAGCAATTGATCTGTGAAATTGAAGATTATTCAATTATATTCAATTGTATTGCAGGGGTCAGCTTGGGAGTAACCAATTCTCCCATTTCGTTCGATGGTTTTTCCACTTGTGAAATGTTATGAATCTCTATTTAGCTCGGAATTGTCCCAGCCACGTCTGATAATTCCGAAGGGTCTATGGTTGATTGGTGAAGTCCCGGTGCGCCATTGCTTTTGCCTTAAGGCTGATGCGGGAAGAGAAGACTGAGATGCCAGCGGGTCCAAAAGAAGGGCGATGAGTTTTGTGAGTTTTGACATGGAGAAAAATGAGAAAAAGAACCAAAAGAATTTCAGGATATTTGAGGTACGGATGAGGCCAGGAACCGTGGAGGTTTCGTGGGTGGTTTCGTGGGTCTTGGGGTAGCGAACAAGGGCGTTTTTGCACCCTCGACCTGTCCTCGGTGTCGTTTGGCTCAAACGTAGCTCCCTTTGATGTCCGCAAAACTCAGAGCGTTGCATTATGAGCAGCTCTGAAGCAGCCTTTTGCTCACAGATGCACTTGAATACATGGCTATTGGGGGTTATACTATACTACTGAATAGATTAAGGATAATCAATAATCCCTGAACTGGGAATCCAAATTAACCCATCATCAGGGGATTTTCCAACTATTTTGATCATTTTGTTGGTGTCTCACACTTGACACCGAGGGATGATCCGACTACTCCTTGGGATCAGCCTCTTTCTTTCGGCCAATGGCTCCTTGGCAGTCGGGAGATGGGGCTCCAAGTAGCACTGGGTCGCTGGCTGTTTGCTGTTTGGATGTACCAAAAAGCACGAATGGAATGTAGCTTCCTAGGACTTCATTCCTCAGGATCAGCACATGGCCGTGAGTTGTACATGGGGCCACGAGGCGAATTGAACCACATGTGCGCCAACAAAAGAAAGTGTATCAGAAACACTGAGCATCTTTTTCAGTAGTTGAGTTCCTTGAGTCCTCCAGCAGATGCGTCGGCAACTGCGGCGTTCTGCTACCTTTTTGGGCAACACGAGTGATAGTGACTGTGGGTCGGATCGAAGCTGCTATGGTCTGCCACTGTTATTAAAACAAAGGCCCACACCGAGTCGATTTCAAAAGGAAAAAGATCAAATTGGTGTTGGGAGAGGAGGGCCAGGGATTGGAGTCGAAAACAGGGAAACCTAGGGAAAAAAACAATGGACAAATACGGCACACAACCAAGAAAAGAGTCAGAACAAGCAGAAAAACATCAAACAAAAAGGTGAACATAGATCTGATTCTTGAGTTGTTTTTTTGGTTGTTTTTGTTTTGTTCTTTTGATTATTTGGACTATTTTTTGTTTTTGTTATTTCCCTGCTTTTGAGTCTGTATCGGGTCTATGAATTCACAACGCGTATATACCTATATAATGTGTGTATACACTGTATATATATATATATTTGCGTTTATGGAAATGGAGAAGATTCTACAAGTTACTGTAGCCAATCTGTGCGATTCAAGTCATTCTAGGCCTATCTAGGCTACAGGATGAAATACGCATCGCATCACTGTGAACTGAGAGCATTACCTTCTCAACTCAGGTGCAACCGCTAGACATGCAGGAAAGCAACGGAACCCTGCTTGCACTGGCAGCCGTGATGTCTCACATTTCTGTAGGGCCAAGGGTATTCGCAAAGTAGCAGTACTTCATGTCATCATCTCATCAGCATCCTAGCTTGGACCAAAGATTTGGGAGCTTCGCATAGTTTTGGTGCAGAGTAACAACAAAAAGAAGCAGAGACGATGTATATTTGTGCAAGTGATGAACTGGATTGAGGGAAAGTAGAAAGACAAGACTGGAGATTGTATGAAGACACGTTCTGTCTGAAAGCAACAGATTCTTGCATGCGACTCCTTGATTATTTGTATTGTCACACTACTTGCTCGCACTTCATTTGTAATCAAGTTTGCCAGTTGAGTGGACCAGTCCTCAAACAACTAGCTTCCAGGAGCCTTTGAGAAGACTTCAGACGTAGAGACAACCGGCAGACATTTGAGCATTTTGATTTGGGCACTGAGGGTGGCTGTGACTTCTGATGGCCTTCCAGAGGGTGGAGTTCTGCTTCGCAGGGAGGTGGAGGGTGCAGAGAGCGAATAATAGTGCACTCGTAGCTGGTACTCCAATAAAAGGATGCAACTTGTGATGGCTTGTTGGCTAATCCCTTAACCAAGCAGAGTGAAAATGAGCTCAAGAACCTTCGAGCATGACGATCCAGGCAGATGAGACGGGAGGACGGGCAAAATTTCGGGCTACTGGAGGTATCCTCAAATGTGCCATGGTCAAAAGTTGGATACGCCCGGGAGATGGTCATCCCCCTATAGGTGTTACCCATGACCCATGATGGGATGACCGGAAAATACTTCGCCTTGGCATACTGAGCTGCTGGGACGCTCTTGTCAGAATGCGCACATTTTCAAGCAGAAGATGTATCTTGATACAAGGATATGATGAAAATCAAAATACCCCACCTTCCAGCAGTCGCTACACCATCTCACATACATCATCTTGATATAGGGTTGTAAGATGTTGTAAGGATGTCTCACAATTTGAACGCTCCAAACTGCATGCTTTATCATTTCCCCCAGCATTTATAGGCATACTATGGCATACCCACTTATGACATACTTGCCCAGTGTTCTGCTCAGCGGTTTGCACTGCTGAGTACAGGATCTAAAGAGACGATTCTAGGAAATTCAAGGGCCGATTGCACAGGACCCCTGGGACTGCATCATGCTCAGCTCATGTGTCTTTCCAGTCACTTGCGTATTCGCCAGGAAATCAATGGGAAACTCAAGAATAAACCAGACCTAATTTTGCAAGCTTTGGACCATTATAATTATTAGTGATCATTTCATTACCAGCGACAATCATCAGCATTAACAAGAACAATCGTGTACTATCCTCAATCATAATAACAATCATCAATCACAGTAATTATCAATGATAACTATTGATGATTATTGTTATTTACCCTGCGGAAAAAAACTGCTGAATTCATTGGCTTCACCACTTCACCAGCTTTTCCGTATGTTCAGACGCTGTGAGTCATTTGACGCGTCTCCAGGACTCAAGAAGACCAGCACATGCACTGAACACCTCACTGCTGGCATTTGCGAAAGCCATAAAGTGGACGTAGGCCACTGATACGACTCTGATGCACCTGAAACGAGATTTTTTGCCAGTAACAAGTCAATGGGTTGATTTCAGGGAACATCTACGGTTGAAACTGGCTGGTTTTAGCTGAAAATAAAGGCTTTCCTGTAAATCTTCCCTTGATCCGATTCTGGGAACGATCATCCTGAGTGAAACGGTGTTAAACCATTGGATTTAACATGATTTCACGTATTTCTGGACAACGGGCCCTGGCAGGCATCCAAGCTTTTCGATGCAGCTGGAAGGCATCAGTTCCTGCGGGAGACAATCCAGCAGTGCCTGCAGAATGTGCCCTGGTGAAGAGCTAGGATCAGTATGGATCCGTTCATGAGTGCGGTGAAACGGCTGGGATGTGACATCCACTTCAGATTTGAAAGATCTTGAAATTATTTCATATGCCATGAGATTCCGAATATGAGTTTGTCTGAAAATATGTGGTACCCTCAATTCCAATGGATTATCATCATTTTCCGCATGTCTTCATGGCCATGACTGGGGGTATGCTCCCTTGCAGCCACACACACACACACATACCAACATGCATCATCCCTTAGTCAAATCCACATTTTTGATGCTAAAACCACAATGTTTCACGATTTTTGATGGTCAAGCTGTCAAGCTATGTTAATCCCCCTATTTTTTTTCGCGGGGTTTCCCCAGTGGAACCCCCGTGGTGGGAGCCAAGGTCAAGTTGATATGGAGGCTGGTTCCTGTGGTTTGACGAATTCCACCGGTCCGCAGTCGTCGTGACCAGCCATCAGCGTCTCACTGGGACCTGCGGTGTGGTTCAACAAGGAGTGGCTGCAGCCGAGACAGGACACAACGGACACGACCCACATGTCTTGTGAACCTCTATCTTTTACACATCCAGACAATCATAGATCATGAGATGAAAATGGCAGGTGTGTTTGATGGCAATTTTGATAGTCATTTTAAATCCCATGGTAGCATTGTTGTATATTAGCTAGTTACAAGACAAATGTGGGAACCCCAAAAAGCTACAAGGACCTACCATTTGCGGATGGTTTATACCACGCATTTATGGTGATTAATTGGTGTTAAATCCTGTTAAATGTCCATCAAAATTCCAATGGTCTGCTGGTCATCATGGCCCGTCTCTTAGGTGTCGACTGGCAGCGCGGCCAGACTTTAGTGTGTCCCTCACAGAGCTGCGGTGCTTGTGGAGAGGTGTCTGGGTGAATCAAGCGTGGAGCAGCCCCAAAAAGAATGGGATTCATGATTCATCTGCCAAAATCGGATGATCACGGCTGGAAAATCCACCAGGTGATTGGATTATCATTGGATAATCCCTCCAAAAGTGATGATTCCCTGAAAGGTTCCGAACCACCCAATGAAACAGGCCAGGAGTTTATTGATCCCAGGTTGGACTGGGCAACAACTGGCGCATGTCAGGTGAAGACGCTCAACCGGGCCAAGCCTATGTGCGAGACATAGCCTCTTCTGAAGCTGAGGTTTTGGTTTAAGGTTGGATGATGATGATGAAGATGATGAAGATGATGAAGATGATGAAGATGATGAAGATGATGAAGATGATATCAACATCATCATTAACACATTTAAAACACAGTTATATAAGTTATATAAGTAACATTATATAATATTATATACATGTTTTCATTGTCATGCTTAAATCGATAAAATCATGATTCTCCCTGCCAAGGCTGGGCTCTTCAAGGCCTTGAGAGCCATGAATCTAAGCGCTGGGTTCATGTTTCGCAGGGCTGGGGATTGAAGGCAGACCTCAAAATGGCCATATCCAATGGTAAAATCAGTTTTCAAAAACCAATCTTGGGAGTTCAGATTTGAGTCAGACTGTCAGTATTGTCAGTATCAATTACTTGCATCTTGAAGTCTTGACTGCGCTTTCGTAGGCTCCAAAGATCTTTTGGATTACAGGGAGAGCAAAGCTTGGTCAGGCATTGGCGCGAATTCGTTTGGCTGTTTCCAGGCACGGTTGTCGCACATGCCGTTTGCACATGCTGTTGCTCATGTTGACACACTAAAAATGTTTCCCTGGAAACTGTGTGGACGTAGCCCATTTAAGTAACCCCTAGAAAAACCGGCAAAGACTGGCCCGGGGACTGCTGATTTGGATGATTTTTTTAGTACCCTCTGGTAATCTCACACCATGGAAGATGGTCATGGAAAATGACCATATTTATGATTATTTATATAATACTCGTAGGTAAATCATCTACAAATGGGTCATTTTTCATAGCTATGTTAAATTACCAGAGGGTAGTCATCATATATTTCATGAACATATAACATATCTAAACACTGCCGTTTTAATGGGCAAACTAAATCAACACTTCAGAACTTGTCCAGCAAAGATGTTCGCAGCGAAAGGGATCCAGCTATCCTGGCGCAGCTTGAGCGAGCAGCAGTTGCTGGTTTCTTACCACGAGGAGAGCTGGGGGATACTCCGGACTATGTCCCTTTTGAGAGCGGAAAGTGATGATCAACCTGAAGAAAAACCCTTGGATTTTTGGGTGGAACCGTTCATTTCTAGACCCAACTTCTGTGCCTTGGTTGGATTTCATTTTGAGAAGGTACATTTCGATAGAGAGCGGATCATCCAATTGTGGAGATTGTAATTAGTACAGAAATATTTAGGATGCAGATGCAGGCCGCACACACTTCCAAGCTAGCTACCACGGGGACACAATTTTAACAGCAGATCTTTTGATCACCTAGGATGGTTGCAATACAAGGTAGCCTTGGACATTCCCAGCTGAAAAGATGTCCATTCAAAGATGTTTCAAGGAACACGAGGCCCGCAGTTTGCGGCAGAAACATTTTCATGGGCACGAGGAGATTTCATAGAAGCCCTGCGCAGTTTGCCCTGCGCTTTGTCTCTGGAAGAAAGGTGCCATTGGATGCCTGTTGTTTTTGGAACTCTGGACCTACCAGTTTAGCTGTTTTCAACTTGGGTGATTCTACCAAATGGACCACTTAGAACTGTTTCCAGCTGGATGTGTTCAATTGCTAATTTTGATCCGCTCTGCAGTTCTTTTTGCACGGACCGCAAACATAGGAAGACAGTTGTATTGCTCCAGACCATTTCAGACCTGCGGTCCGCAGGCATCAGATCGCATCACTTTTTTCTCCCGCAGGCGTGGGTTCTGGTGGGACAAATATGACTGGCATGTGAAACTACAACCAAACTATCAAGCCAGAAGCGACAAGGCGAAAGGAAGTGAACACGATTCTCAAAAGACTCAGGCAAACATTTTGGCTTTGTCCAAGAATATGGACCTTTACTTACCCCCAAATCCAGTGTTTTTTCATCATTTTTCCGATTGAAATGGCCTTGGGGCATCCACCATTTCGGGACAGCGCAATTTCTCTGAAGCAGCGAAAAAACGAGTTGCTGGCAGGGGATGTGCGCCGTGTGTGCTACCCCCTGTTCCTGCACAGTGTGGTGCCGGAGAGGTTTGAAGAGGCGAGCTGTCCATGTCTCTACCATCGATGAGGTCACCAGGGTAACGAGGATGCGCAAAAACACTCAGGGAGTAGCATCACTGTCCACATTAAGGTTGCCACATTAAGGTTGCCACAAAATATGGGGGGTACTGTATCATAACCGCTATAGCCCCAACTCTTAGACCACCCCATCTTGTTTTCATGGACAGCGCGTCCGCTGTAGCCAAACTGCTTCAGCTATGGTTTGGAGTCACAGCTCGGTGCAAACCATGGGAGCTGAGAGTGAGAAAATGCAAGGACACATGTAGTTCAATGCTTCTTAGGCAATGGACCATGCCATTTCAATGATTCAACGTAAGGAAGAAAATCACTTTCCTACCACTTGAATCACTTGAACTTGATTCCATTTGACGGCCAAACTTTCGGCTGACATTCCTGCCATGGGCAGAGCGTACTGGTACTCCGGGGCCGGGGCCCACTGGAACGATCCACACTTGCAAGTTGGAAGCCATCATGATGCTCTCCAAACTTGATGAGCCAAGCTTGACAAACAACCACACTCAAATTCTACAACTTCAAGCCGTTTATCTATGTTTGTCGATGTGAAGACAAAGCGTAGACATCCTGGATGCATAGTGCTTGACATAGTGGGCCTGGTAAAGCTGAGCAAATATCTTTTGCAAGAAGGTCCGGTGTGGATTTAACTGAGGATGGGTACTCAGAGGTGACTCGGCATATTCTTTAGGACACTGCGAGTGACTGATTTTCCACATATCCATTCTTCCAGACGATGGCATTTCTTGTGTCCAGCATTCTCCAGTTGTCATCTCTTCATCGCTTTAAGGTTCGGCCGGGAACAGTCTTCTACGCTTATGTAGAAGATCCATTGGATTCTGGGACAGAAATGCTGCGAAGTTCTTATGATTCTGATGTATTTCTGAAGAGTGAGAGAACAATGGCACGGAGGGTTAGAGGAAAGACCTGTCTCAGTCTGATAGGAAATACACCAACCTGAGGAAATAGACGCCAATATAATCATGCGGAAAGGTGTCACTTACCTTTTGCAGGGGCTTGTGCACAGGCAAGGAAACATGTGAGCAGTGGCTGCAAGACACCCCTGCCGGAATCTGTTGGTTGATGAAGGTAAGGTATGTATGTATTTATATAATATATATATTATGTTGTTGGGGGTTATACTGCCCTGTATATACATCATACATTATTATATATATATATATTTATATTTATCATATATATGTATATCATATATATATATATCATATAAATATATATCATATATATATATATATCATATATATATATATATCATATATATATATATCATATATATATATATATCTAAATTCTCTAACATATATATATATATAGGGTACTCCTGTAAGCCATGAACTGGGAATCCAGTTCTTACCCAACACTGCAACCAGACCAGTGCACTGCAACTGGTCCTGTTTTGCCAAGGCCTGGCAGCGCAGTGGGTGGCACCATGGCCTTGGATGGGGCCATCCATGAGCTCGGATTGATCTACTACTCTCTGGTAAACTAACATAGCTATTGAAAATTGCCATTTATAGTTGATTTTCCCATTAAATGGTGATTTTCCATAGTTATGTTAGTTTACCAGAGGGTAATTGGATTGGTTGAAGGGAACATCTACAGGAAACCATGGGTTTTTTCACATGTTTTTACCATGAAACATAGGGTTTAGGGTTTTCAATGAACTAACCAATCCAATGAACTCACCACGGTTTTAGCTGCGATCATCAGCTTACCGGAGACCTGTTCAAAACAGACCTGGAAGTGGCGTGACGGCACCCGAGGTACCAGTACATCATTGCTGGATGGGAGGAGAGGGCCCAGAAGTACGAGGCCACGGTTTCCTTCAACTGGGAGTTCCCATTGGACCCCAAAATAATCAGGAACAAATTGGTCATCCACAGGGAAACCCATGGTTTTTGGGGACATGACATACTACATTTTCAGAAACCACCATTTCTATATGGATCGGCAGTCACGGACCCACAAAACTCGACATGTCAAGCTCACCTTGTCCTGCAAGGTGCCAGGACAGGGTGAATTGGGATATAACTAACCTGAGCCACAGACAAAGTTGGTCATTGCAGTGGTTGCAATGGTTTTCAACCTGGTTCAATTGGGATTGTGAGATAATCCGGGTTTGGCAGATTGGCACAAGGTGGTGCCCCCACAGTTCTAAGATGGTATATCTATCCACCCTTAAGGATAGTCCCATACCCCCCTAACAACCCAAGTTACTTGGTAAAACCAACTTGGCGAACTATGGGGCACCACCCGGCATGTGGGATAGTTCTTATTGTTCATGACTCTGAAGGGATTGCACTCTTGTCGAGGCATGGGAGGCCACGGGACTACACACCAGGCTCTTTGGTCATTCTGAAGTCCTTCGCGGAGTTTCTCGGTGTTGATCCGAAATGGTTTGTGCATTTCGGACGTTTCATCGAACAATGGCCATGACAGGTGTCGAACAGCACTTTGGTGATCCAAGGTGACGAAATTCCAACAGTGCAACCATGATCAGCTCACACGGGACTGGCCGGGCCAGTTGAGATTATTTCATATTATGGCTGACAAGGTTTGGAGGTCAATTCCTGATGGAACCTAAGAAACCCTCATTTGTGATGGTCTATCGTCGAAAGGGCCCTGGAGAGTCATGGCCTCCAAATCATCCATGGTATCCCTTATTGTCTTGATGCAGCACAGAGGGCTAAACAAATCTCATGGATTAGATCAACCCCTTCAAGTCTCCAAGAAACATGAAGGGCAAAACGGAGAGCAGCATGGATTCGTCTGAAAATGTGGCATCTTTGAAGCATATGGATTATAGTAATTCTTGCCCGCCCGTAGAGTTTACCAGTTTAAGGCATGACCTATCTTTGGACCAATCTGAATGATGAGTAGACAGCAAAAGCATAGTCGGCCGCAGTCTGCCTGTGTTGCCACACTCCCTCCCTGCACCCTGATTGTGGGATGGGATGGCACCTGCACCAGGAGGCTCGTGTGGTTGCCTGGTGGGAACCAAAGGACTTGCGTGGCCCAGTAGATGTAGGCCCGGCACAATTTGGGCAGCTTGATGATCCCTGTTGAAGTTTGTCTGTTCAGGTCCTGATGAGGGGAGGGCAACTCTCGAATTGTCCACATCCATATCGTTGGGTTTGAAAGCAGGGTGATCCTGGAATTGGACCCTGGGACTTTCAAAGCAGAACGCCTTGTCATGCCTTGTCTATCTCACCTTTGCTGGGTTTTCCAGCATGGTTACTGTGATTCCATCTGCAGGTCCGAGGGCCTGGGCCTGGAAGAGCGCAAGGCCTGAGCGTCACTTGGCATCGAATTTCATGGACCTTAAAATGGACCGACTCATGGAATGGTGCGACTCATCATTTCCATCGCCTTTGGGCCCACAGATTTATGACAGATTTCTATGTACCATGTACCAAGCTCTGGCCAGAGATGGCAGTGGGCATTTGTTTTGGTATTGATTGGAATCATTTGTTCCATACTCAAGCAACATCCATGTCATGGACATATCGAACATTTGCACTTTTGAACGACTCATTCAACATACTGACATACTGATGATTTCTTGCCATGGTGTTTGAAATTGGCTGATCGCGATGAACTTGCCAAACAGTGGATTCGGGGTCTTTCCCAAGTTTTTTGTGAGGCCGCGATGCGGTGTTCCCACCGGTGGTCTCTGGCTTCAAACCGCACGGCACTCTCGAGCAACTTTGTCGCAGGGATGTGACGATGTGTGCAGCCCACATACTGCAATCATCTGCAATCCCAATTTTCGCACTTTTGAAAGCCCCAGTGGGTTCCTGCTTCGCTAGCCAGGATGGCGGGACCTATGCTGTTCCATCTCCATTCCAGGCCTGGCTGTTCCTTACTGTATTTGGTCTTAGGAGTTCGGATACCCCATTCCATCCCATGGTTCCATGGTTTTCACCAGAAAAAAACCCATGACTCTCCCCAAACACCATTTTCCCAATCTTGTTCTATCCTTTTTGGTGCCGCAACCCCCTTCCTTTGCCGAACAGTTGTCGTGCCAGGTCCCGTCGCGATCCCAGCTTCAAGCGTGTGGTGGACGTTGGTGCTGGCACCGGGCGCATGGCATCATGGCTCACGACCTGGGGCTTGGAGGCAGATTTTGCCATGGCAATGGGTCAAAATTCATGCCCCTTCAGCTGTAAGCAATCCGTTTTCTCTTTTTGGGTACTGAAATTTGACCAATCTTGCCAAATGGGGATTTAGGGGCCTTGCTGTGGAAGGTGGACAGATCTCTTGTTCATGCCTCATTGTAATCAGACTTCAATGGCTTTTTGGAGCATTTCGTCACTATTTTACCACTTTTTTGGAAGGTCTTTCTCCTTACTCTGTGCTTGCATGTTGGTTCGCTAATGTACAAAGGCATTTTCAATTAGACCGGTTCCATTCACACGACTCTGCTGTTGTTCATGCGTGCTGCACTTCGATGTGTGTTCTTGCATTAAAGCTCTTCGAAGCACCAGGGTCTATGAAATTAGCAACATCTGAGAACAATGCCGCCCCAAACCAGACAAGTACTATAAATTGCATGAAAAATACCCAGAAGGCCAAAAATCCAATGAGACGAAACAGACATCAGTGGGGCTCAAGACGGATGCGCTCGTTGAAATCCAAGTTACATGTGACAGATTGTGAAACTCGATGACAGGCCATCGCGCTCGATGTCGTGAAACCACAGACTCCAGAGTTTGACGTGACGGAGTTTGATGGACGTACGCTGCCATTGGAAGACAAGAGCGTGGATTGTTGCTTGACGCAAGGACCAAGAAATCCTGATGATTTTGCAAACAATACGTTTCAAGTCACCTTCGATCGGCTATTCTATTCTTATAAAGTCGATCTGCCATTGCGACGCTAGTTCATGATGGATTAGTCCAAGCGCATTCGGCCAAGAAAGCAACTTTTTGCAATGGCTGGCTCGCAATTTTCCGAAACCGTGGAAAACTGGGAAACAAATCAAACTGTTCAACACACCAATGGCGAATCAATTGCTCCTGCATTTCCCAGAATCGGTCGAAGAGAACATTTACAGTAAACTCCCATACTTGTATCAGGTGAACCAAAACCATGCGCCAGGCTTTTCCGTAGAGTTTCCCTCAACTCAGTCTTTTGGTTCCAGGCGTCATCTTTTCCTTCGTATTGCACCACTGCAGACACTTTGAAGTGCAACGTGCTCTCCTCATGGAGGCGATGGGATGCCATGGGAATACTGGTCACTAAAGTCATTTCTGTTGGGAGGGTATTTCATCTGATCAAAGACTAGCCAAGACCATGTTTCATTTCAAAACTTTAAACTATGATTCTGCTACACTCCAGCCGGACAGGCAGCCCGCGTGTCGCGGCATTGGATTGCAATCTGTGAGGATACACCAAACCCAAAAGAGCCCATCCATTGGAAAAACACCAAAGGCGCGGTCTCCGATGTGAGCTGTTTCAACACTTCCACCCTGTGACGAAACTCTGCCAACATCCCTTCGTTTTCCCAGGCCACGATCGCTTGGGCACTTTCAATTCCTGGTCCGTTTGGAAGAATCTCTTCGACAAGCTACGGCTTCACCGCTTTCGTTCCGGCGATGTTTGGGCAGGGTCCAAGAGCCGACCCAGCCCATACTTCTGCGAAAGGGCCTACTTCATTCTGGAGGCGGGGACTATAGGGTGATAATTTTGAAATATATTGTGGAACTACTGTGGAAATATAGTCAGGATCTATCAGGATCCAAGGTGATTGAGAGGTGCTTGGCATTTGGGCAGATTGTCTATCACATCGGAATCGCCTTTCGGTTGGCCTTGCAGCAAACTTCAATTCCTAAATTTTGGAAACCTTTTCGGGGCTTGCATTGTGGTTTTTCCATGTACTGTAGGTTCAAGCCGATACAGTAAGCGGGGGATCCAAGTTGGTGCGACGTCTCTGGGCATTCAGCGATTGGAGATTTTCAGAGCTAAATTCTTGGAAAAACGGGAAAACCGACAAACAGCAAATGACTCGTTGATCCCATCCCCTGAGAATTATTCCTAGAAACTAGATGAAACTAGGGTCCCAAAAGGAATAGACTAGATATAGATCCAATACTCATCTGGTTCCTTTGAGTGGTGTTTGCTGAACATCAATGTTTTAGGGAGAAGGTGTGCAGACTCAGGTCGCGGCCCCACACTCCGTGGTGCCAGTGGTGGGGCATTGCCTGCACGGGGCTATGCTGCAGAAGCGCCACGGCCGTGTCGAGGTGTGAGACATCGAACCGGAAAAGTTGCAGGTTACAGCCTTCGGGTACAGCCTTCGAACCCCCATCCAGGGATTGTAATCCCGAATATATTTGGTAGTGTAATCCCCTATCATCAACCAACAGAGGTTTTGAACACTTTATAGCTATCATTGATGATCATTGATGATCAAGATCAGCTTTTTTTTTTTTCGTTGCTACCTCGTATCCCTTTTTAATTCTTTTTAGACTTCTTTGGAACGGAATCAAAGACATCTCTGATGCATATATAGTGGTACAAAGTATGATTCAAAAGGATCCATATGATATACAGTATATATATATATTATTCTTGTTGTATCATACTCGGAGCATTTTGTTGCCGCGGTGCAGGCTGCGTTGAGGCAGAAGATGATCCTGAAGGGACTGCCACTCGTCACAGTGTTCCCCCAGTTCAATCATTTTTTCATTGCTTTCCGCTCTTTTTCCAGAGGGGCCAGCTTTTGAGATCTTTCTGGTCTAAATGGATCTTTCCAGTCTTAAAGGATCTTACCAGATCTTAGTGGATCTTACCTTAGTGGATCAATCTATCAAAATGCTGTCGCGTTTCAAACATGATGGTAAGCTGATTTGTGGTGCCAAGGCCATTCTGCGTGATATCAAGGCTGGCCTCCCAGCTCATGGGGGCATGTGGACCAGACTAGCCGATGAGCGTTCGATGAGTATAAGGTGATGATAAGGTGATTATAAGGTGACTGTAAGGTGATTATTTGCTGAGTACTTGATTGTTTGATGCTTACATGGGGGTGCAGTTCCCCTTATATATATATGGATATATAATGATACTGTATATTACCATAGTGATAGAGGTGATATTCCGACTTATCTGACGATTCGTGGATGTGGAGTCTGTATCACCGGACGTGCGATTCTGCAGGCAGATTGGATGGATGCCGAGGCCAAAGGGCGGCAACGTGGAGGGGTCACGCGTGGCATGATCTGTGAAGGGTGTTTCCAAAAGACCCTGGTGAAGATGAGATAGTGATTGCGGCAAATGTAAAAATCTCGAAACAAAATACAGCTAGCAGAAAATCAATTTCCACAAGGAATGGGATTATAGCCATAGCTTTCATGATGTATATTTTACATACGTAATATTTTACAAGTACAGCTGGCATTGGGACTCATACTAGTCCAATCATTGGATTGGTTTAAGGAAAAATCAGTTGAAACTATGGTTTTTACCATCAAAAACATCAAATTCTTATGGTTTTCCTGCAAAACTTTCATCCAATGATCCAAGCCATTGCGACAAGGCCACCGTGCCGTGGACCTACGAGCAGCTGAAGCTTCCGCAGACCCTCGCACAAGGCCTCAAGAGCCAAGGCTTCTTCGGCCGGGTGGAGAAGAGGTGGAGAAGAGGTGAGGAGTAGAAACACCCAAGGGACACACCATGATCTATATCATATACATGTATATATATATATATATTATGTATGTGATACGTATATGTATATATATACATGTATATATGTATTATATACACATATGATATATTTCATTGATTTGAAATATCTAAACATAGCAGTTTGTTTTGAAGAACCTTGTTGAATGGATATGTATATACATTTAATCCCTTTCATATGGGAACTGGTATTACAGGCATTCATCCAGCTGTGAATGTGGCTGTTTCCCTGAGAACCTGGAGCAACTCAGGCTTCCACACTCCGTCACCAATCCAAAGGGAAGCCGTGCCGCTGGCACTCGAGGGCCATGATTTGGTCGGAGTTGCAGCCACTGGCAGCGGAAAGTCCCTTGCCAGCCTTGCCGGTTATTGATTCGATGCAGCTGATGCACACAGCTACACAAGGGGAAACGAGCAATGGACTGTACTCGGCGATTGCAAAAGGGTTTCTTTGGCTTCAGAAGTCTTTTCCTTTGGCAAATCTGAAATGCGGCAGAAGTGCGCTGCTAATCACAAAGAACTCGCTTGATCAATGTTGATGAAAGTGCGGGAAACTTCCATCTTGATCCAAACACAAACGCCTACTGTGCATTGGTAAGGCAAAGATGACTTTGGCACAGACAAATATGACTAGGCAGACAAGTTCATCCGTGTGAAAACACAAGGACCTTGGCATATTTGCTGCCAATGCTGCTCCGGCTCTTGTCAACACCTTCCCATCATGGTCCATTTGGACTAGTGGTGTTGCCCACCCGAGTACCTCGGCAGAATCTCATACCTTGGTCTTGACGGGCACAGGCCCATGCACCTACTGCTTGCATCACCACTCTTTGTCAATTTCTTTCACCAGCTAGGAGCAAAGGAAGACAAAAAATATACAAAAGTAATGACCAACTCATAAGGCCCTAACCTTGATTAGAACATTTGTTGGCTATTTTTCCCCAACAGCGTAAGCTTGGGGTCTTCAGCTATAGTAAAGGTCTCGGAGCAGGTCGGAGCAGCCAAAATACTGATTGGGCGGTTCCCAGGT